>PJEM01010571.1:0-61261 GCA_004023845.1 Helogale parvula | reverse complement strand
CCCTCCTCCATCACCACCACCCCCTTTTCCCCCTCCCCCTTTCCCCTCAACCCTCAGTTCATTTTCAGCATTCAACAGTCTCTCAAGTTTTGCATCCCTCTCTCTCCCCAACTCTGTTTCCCTCTTCCCCTCCCCCTGGTCCTCCATTAGGTTTCTCCTGTTTTCCTGTTAGACCTATGAGTGCAAACATATGGTTTCTGTCCTTCTCTGCCTGACTTATTTCGCTTAGCATGACACCCTCAAGGTCCATCCACTTTCCTACAAATGGCCATATGTCATTCTTTCTCATTGCCATGTAGTACTCCATTGTGTATATATACCACATCTTCTTGATCCACTCATCAGGTGATGGACTGTCTAAACCCGAAGCCAGGTCCCAGCGCGCTCGACCCCGGTGTTTGGCTGCACCGATCTCGTCCGTCCCGACCGGCAGGGCGGAGAATTGGCGCGGGTTCTTTTCCTGAGGGAGGGAGAAAAAAAGGGGGCAGGAGAGGGAGAAGCAGAGAGTAAAGACACAACTCATGGTTTCCGATCGGGCAAAAGAGAGAGTTTATTCAGAAAACTGTCACTTATAAAGATTTCAAGGCGGGAAAAACACAGCAGCTGACCTACGTCAGATACCAGGTAAACAGAGTCAAATGAATATTCAATAGAAGCGCCCAGACTTGCCTTCAGCAATCCTGGGGGAGGGAGAGCTAACACTGAATACAGTTTTGATCTTTTATGCACCTTGGCCACTATTTCGTCTGTCGCAGCAAGATGGACGCCAAAGTTATTTTGGCAAGGAAATGGCAATCTCCAGTCTCCAGAAGAATATCTTGTTTACTGGCTCACTCTCCAAAGAGTGATAATCCTTGCCTGAGGCAGACAGAAAACTTGGCGGCCCCTGACAATGGACGTTTAGGCTCTTTCCATGTTTTGGCTATTGTTGACATTGCTGCTATGAACACTGGGGTACATGTGCTCCTATGCATCAGCATTTCTGTATCTCTTGGGTAAATGCCCAGCAATGCTATTGTTGGGTCATAAGGGAGTTCTATGGATAGTTTTTTGAGGAACCTCCACACTGTTTTCCAGAGCGCTGCACCAGTTTACATTCCCACCAACAGTGTAGGAGGGTGCCCGTCACTCCACACCCTCGCCAGCATCTATAGTCTCTTGATTTTTTCATTTTAGCCACTCTGGCTGGTGTGAGGTGGTATCTCAGTGTGGTTTTGATTTGTGTTTCCCTGATGATGAGTGATGTTGAGCATCCTTTCATGTGCCTGTAGGCCATCTGGATGTCCTCTTTGGAGAAGTGTCTGTTCATGTCTTCTGCCCATTTCTTCACTGGGTTATTTGTTTTGTGGGTGTGAAGTTTGGTGACCGACAGAATGGGAAAAGATAGTTGCAAATGATATATCAGATAAAGGGCTAGCATCTAAAATATACAAGGAACTCTAATGTATTTTAGAATGATTCCTTTCCTCTCCCCCTGCCCGAAGTCTGAGTGGATTTATCTGATATTCGCTATGGAAACCTGATTCAACTCCTGGACATGTAGCTCACAATATTCTGGGGGCCTGCTATGAGTTTTTAACCCTGGATTTTTTTTTTATTTTATTCTTAGAGTTGTCCACACTGGCCCTCCAGTGATTTGTTAATTACAGTTCATGTTTTCTTACCACAGCCCTGGTTTCCTCAGTGGTTTCTGCTTCTAGGTCTCTGCCCCAGTAAGGTATGGTTTGCTTATGTTTCCAGTCCTGTGAGAAGCTCTGTATCCACTCATCTCTTATGGATTCAAAATTTTTTGCTTTTTCAGTGTGTTCATTTTTTTGCTTATTGTTAGAACTGAGTGACAACTTCCGAATTGCTTACATGGGGGAACTAGAGACTAGAATTCCATTCATGTAATTTTGTTTCTTCATTTGCTTGGTTTTTTTGACTGTCAGATGTGTGTGTGTGTGGGGGGGGTGCAATATAAATATTTAATTTGGTGTTATAGTATTACATATCAGATATGCATCAATGTATGTATGTAGGTAGGTAGGCATTTCAAATAACATTTCGAGGCCTCAGATGTTTTCTCCTCTCAGAATGGTTGCGTATTCTCTCCACTTGAGCAATTATAGAGACTAGCAATCTAAGATCACTTCATTCCAAATTCCAAACTGAGTCACTTTGAAGTATACTTCATTTTCTGAAAATGCTTATATATATCATGTTTAGCCTTACTCTTACTCCTGGTATCACAGTTTCATGCATCTTTCAAAAATTTCTACTCAGCTTACCAATCTTTTGATTATTCATTCTAGAGTTGGTAACTAACTGCTTCTATGGTAAGAAGAGCTTCAAATGCTAGCTCTCTTCCTGCATTTCTTTCTCTTCAGGTATTAGTTTAATATTTTCTAAGTGGTTTGTTAGCCTTCTGATGTTAAATATATAAGATTATTTTTAACAGGTTTTATCCAGACAGTGAAGGTGTCCTCAGCAGGAAGGTTGATTCAATATCCTAGTTCAGAATATTGCCCCTCATCACTAGATCTTATTCAGTTTCATACACTGGTAATAACCCATACCCAACAGAAAAAGAGGTGCTCAATATTTTTTCCTGAACAATTATAAATAGCATTAATATTTAGCACATTTTCTGTGGACAATTATTTCTTTCAGAGAAATGGAAATAAACTTGTAATTTTTTCATGTTTTAATATGACTACCTTTTTTGCATTTTTATTAACATATTATTTTTGTGCTGTTTTAAGTCTTGGTTGAGATAAACAGGTAAGATAAATTTTTAGTCTTAGCTTCCAGTCGTTTCATGTCCCTTCCCTTATTCAGTTTTAGCTGTATAAAATCTGCCAGGAACATGCTCAACTTTATCTACTGTAAATCTAACAAAAACTCTACCTAGAAGTGTAATAGGATTTTTTTCCTACTGATAACATGGGAATAAAAATAATCATTTTTCTATGCCAAATGTGAATTACTGGGCTTTAATTGGTCAGGAAGCACCAGATTTCATCCTCCTGACTTAATCCCTTCAATGTGTATAGAGGCCCTACCTCAATGCCCCTGTACAATGTGTGGTCATTTGGGCAGTGTGTTTGGTCCATTATTTTTTCTCTTATTATTGTTATTTATCTTCTCAATTCAGACTGCTTTCTTCTAACTGCCCCTAACAAGAACTGGTGTTGTGTGTCATATGGACCTAGAGGTGGGGGCTTGTGAAGTCTTCTCCTAGAAGAGTTTCTTCTTTCCTGGTCATTTTGAATGATGCACTTGACTGTGGCTTCCTCCTTGGCAAGAGAACCCTATACATAATTTCTGACTTGATTCTTCTCAGAGATATCCTATCACTTTATACATTCATTCAGCCATCCATTCAATAGACATATTTTTAATGTTTATTTTTATTTTTGAGAAAGAGAGGGAAGAGAGACAGAGTGTGAGTGGGGAAGAGGGACAGAGAGGGAGACAGAATCCAAAGCAGGCTCCAGGCTCTAGGATGTCACCACAGAGCCTGACACAGAGTTCGAACTCAAGAACTTGCAAGATCATGACCTGAGCCGAAGTTGGATGCTTAACTGACTGAGCCACCCAGGAACTCCAATGGATATATATATAGAATATAACCTATGTGCTAGGCATTAAGAATATAGAGATGAAAAAAATAAAAGCAGGCATTTTGCTTATGTAGTGAGAAATGAAATGTAATAGTGAGAGCTTCTATTGACATAAACTCTACATACGAATGTGTGTAAAATAAGACAGTACATTGAGGCTTTCTCCCTCCCTTTTAAACAGGATGGATTTAATTTATTAAACAAGACCAGTTATTTATTTGTTAAGCAACAGCTACTATTTCTTTCATAAACAAAACAAAAATTCTAACAACTCAAAGCCCCACATCAGCTAGTTCATTATTCCTTTATATCATAATGCTTGAGGGATACTCACTAAGCATCTATCACATGTTCCTTTGAGTATAACTTATACAGTTGCTTCAAAGTTCATCCCGTTTTCTAATGTCTAATGGAAGCTCAGAAACACTTCCAACTCTTTTATTTTTGACAAAATTCTTGTAAGTAGACTCAAAATCTGTATCCCTGCCATCTTTTTAGTTCACTGCATGTGCCATACCCAGTGCTCAACCATTAAACCTCCAGTATCCTATGCATTCCATATATACCAAAGTAGCCCATCTACACTTCTAGGTGCTTACAGGATGTCTCAGAATTGACTTGCCTTTTCATATTAGCTACTTTCATAAAAAATTTTTTCTCTTGCCACCTGATTGGCTCAGTGGGTTAAGTGTCTACCTTCAGCTCAGGTCATGCTCTCACAGTTTGTGAATGTGAGCCCTGCATCAGCCTCTGTGCTGATGGCTTGGAACCTGGACTTTCCTTCAGATACTGTGTCTCCCTCTCTCTCTGCACCTTCCCCACTTGTGTTCTGGTTCTCTCTCTCTCTCTCTTTCTTCCTCTCAAAACTAATTTAAAAAATAATTTAAATGTTTTTCTCTTATTCAAAGTTACCATAATAAGAAAGGGGTTCTTGATTTCATAATATATGGTTCATCTATAAAATCTCTGGATACTATCACTAAATTTAAATGGTTGATTGATTGATTGATTGATTGATTGCCAGTTTTAGCCCTTTCTTATCTAACTCTCCTCTGTCCTCATGTACAGGAGAGGCTCATTATCCCTCACAGGTCACAGAAAACCTGGTCTGCCATCCTTTTTGCTTGACTGGGAGAGGAAACTCTCAAGGCTTATACATGAATGCTGGAGGCCAATAGGAACATTGAGACCACCAAACGAACTCAGAGAAACCATTACCTGAATACATATGAAAAAGTATTTCAAACACAAGTCTGGAAATGTTAAATCTCAATCTACTTATTAAATCGGTGGTATAAAACAATGGCAATCATCCCTATTTTATTTCAGTCTTATTATGTATCAGATACTGTGAGTGTTTTTACGAGATTCCTATTATGTAATCCTTCCCAAAATCCTTTCAAGCAGGTGCTATTACAGCTGAATAAACTGGAAACTGAATCTCACAAATGCTAAGGAACTTACAGAAAGTCATATTGTTACTGAAATAGGATGTAAATGCCTAACACACATCTGAAAAACCCCTGCTGTAAACCAAGGGTCTGTGAACATTTTTTTGTAAAGTACCAGACCGGAGCTATTTCAGATTTTGTAGGCCACATTTTCTCTGCAACAACTAATCAACTGTTCACAGTGAACTGTAAGAGCAGCCAAAGATAATAGGTAAAAAGATAGAGATGCCTGTGTCTCAGTAAAACTTTATTTATGAAAACAAGTGACTGAACAAACTTTTCAGGACTGGTCAGACTTTGGACCAGAGGCTGTCATGTGTAAACTTCTAACACACGATACTATATATAGCTTGATTTAAAATTATTTCCATGATGACTAAATTTTATTTCAGAATATAGGGAAATTAAATGCAAGATTTTTTTTTGAGGTATTCACACCAATATATAACTTCACCAAAAAAGAATCGATTTCCACTGGATCGTTTTTCTTCAAAATGGGTTAAATTGCAAAACCTTTTCACGATCAGTCTTACATAGTTTATCATAACAAAACACTCTTCTATATTTAGCCTCTTTTCTGCCAAGGAGTTCAATCTCTGTTAAAACATTATCTTATTAATCCTGCCTACGATCCTGTGAGGGAGGGAGATGACAAGTATTAAGAAATGTTCAGAGAATTTTAGATTCAATTCAAAAGTTGAAAGAAGCTGAGTGACAAGCGCTTGCTGCCCTCAGTTATTCAGTATCCTAAAATACAAACTTTGACTTTTTCAGAGGCATGCCAGGTACTTCCAGGAAAAGGGATCCAGCATCAGGAAATCCATTTACCTAAAATGTCCATATTTGGGGCTGCATCTCCCACACGGATTTGGTTTCCATAGAATTTTCATCACTTCTTGTGTTATCAAGACGCTCTGTTCTACAAACCAGCTCTTCTCTTTCTTCTGGCTGATGACTGTACTTCAGTAGTGGGAAAAGTAATCACAAAAGTAAATATTGGGGGTATTTATTTCATGACTATCTATAATCCATCTATATTCATTATATATATTTGTTGCATATATTTACCACTGCTTGGTAGTGATACAGTACCTGGTAGTAATTTATGTATAAAATAAGGCAATAAGTGAGGCGCCTGGGTGGCTCAGTCTTTAAAATAAGGCAGTAAGTTTTACCTTGTAGATCATAAGTGATAATCATCATAATATAAGATTAAAAGATGTTCAAGTTATAACATAATCTTCCTCAATTCCTATTTCATCAGGCCATGCCCCTGTACCAACACCTATAAGGGATCCATACTATCCTTATCAAATCCAGATATTAAGACCTATCCTTTGAGCCTTTGGCAACTCAGACCTGTACCACTACTAACTCCATCTCTCAGAGTCCCTGGTTTATGTCTCTGTACAGTTTAAGCAAACCATCTAATACCTCTATAGATATTCATGTGTTCATGGAAATATATGTCTGATCATGCAGCTCCTGCTATCAAGAATTCCTGTCTTATCTTTTCCCACTATTTTATATTCCTCCATTTAATAAGAATACTGCTTCAAGCTCCTCTTCTTATGAAGTTGTTCATGATCAAAGCAACTCACGGGAGAGATCCGTTGATTTTAAAAAATACTTATGGATGGGACACCTGGCTGGCTCAGTCAGTTAAGTGCTTGACTCTTCTTTTCATCTCAAGTCATAGTCTCAGGGTCAAGAGTCTGAGGGTCATGTCAGGCTCTGTGGTGAACATGGATTCCCTCTCTCTCTCTCTCTCTCTCTCTCTCTCTCTCTCAGTCTCTCTCTCTCTCTGTATCTCTCTCTCAAGATAAATATATAAACATTTAAAAATAAATAAATAAATATAGTTATAGAATGTCCATTATATACAGCATAGGAATGCCAGAGATTTTGAGGCTTATTTTGATAAATTAGTACCTCCTTAAAGGAATATAAGATATAAATATCACTATGTTGTATACAAACTAACATTGTGTGTCAGCTATACTTCACTGAACAATAAATAGACATTTTAAAAACCCATAACTTCTAAGAGAAGTACAAATAGATAAAGTCTAAATAGATAAAGGACTATACTATATGTCTTAGGGTAGATACAACACAGACATGCGAACACATACATGCACACAAGAGGAACACAAAGTAGAAAATTTATATCATCAAAAATAATGTACTTTGAAAGGATGTATGAAGGAGACATTATTAAAATCTAGACTTTGGTATAATTTCCAAAGATATGTAGAAAGCATGACAAATAAACCTAAAAGAATAAGGAAGATTAGCTACAAAAAAAGAAGACAGAGTAATTAGAAAATCAGAAGAACCAGATAAGTATGTTTCTGTGGAAGCAAAAAGAATGGTTTGCTCACCATTGTTATATGTTGCATATCAATGGTTTTGAGAACTGAGATGATTATGACTTTTAGAAAAGGAATGTTTTATAATAGGATGTGAAGAGAGCACATGTCCAGGTTTCTACATGAGTACAGAATAAAGAGTAGAAGCACCCAATACAAATCACAATACTATTTTTTTCATTCTTTCAACAAGTTATTGATGTAAATGAAGTACATAACAGAATAATAGGGATAATAGGATGGTATATAAAATGAATCATAGATGAATCCTGACTTTGGGTAACTTAATAAAAAACACGAATGCTCAAGAGTACATCAGGGACTGAGCTAGGCATTGGGGATTCAATGGAAAACATGATTTTTTTCTTCAATCATATATTCATTCATTCAAAAACATTACTAAGTGCTAGAAATGGAAGATACAAGAGTCAAAACCTGATCCCTGTTTCAATGAAGTTTATTTACATTCTTGTAACATAGCAGGGAGAATTCAACACAACTGCTGCAATTACAGCATGTAGAAAACGTGATGGGGCGTAATAGAGAAAACAGTTTAATTTTGAAAAGAATGGTAAGTTTTAAAAATTGCCTTTGGAGTTTAAAAACCATGAAAAAGAATGTCTGTATAATTATGGGATAATAGGAGAATTATTGAAGGACCGTAGTTTTATTAATTTATTTTTAAGATTAAAAACCAACTTGACAATAAACTATAAATAAAAAAATAAAAGCACTAAGCTATAAACAAAATATGAAAAAAAGATTAAATGACCTCAGCACATTTGTAAACTCTGAGAACAGATCCAGAGGACAGACCACAAATGAAAAGAATGAAAATTATTAAGTGAAGCAATGAATTCTTTAATCTGCATTATCTATCACTGATATGATCAGCTTTTAATGTACATGTTTATAGTTAAAGTAATTAATAAAATATGGCTCTATTGGTATAGTAGTGAAACAATACATTTCAGATTTACTTATTATGCACTGATAGCTTTAAGCCACATTTTATACACCAAATTTGATGTTTAATATTTTTAATGAGTGGGAATTTTGAGCTATCACACGGGGGCACTGTCTCCCAGACAACAGTCTAGTGTCAGTAGTGTCACCATTTTCATCTTTACAACAGTGCTTATGTAAGTATTTGAAAAATTTATACATTTTATCTTTATTCTTTCATAAAAATGAATTTATAAGGGAGAATTGAAAGTAATGATATAAGTATAATGAGTAGTAATTCTTGCAAATTTAATAAAATTGATTTATAGTGATAGAAATCAGCAGACATAACAATTAGCTTCAATTAGAAACTCTCCAAAATTCGGTTCATTAATTGAATATTAAATTATGAGGAATAAGGATATTTTAAAATATCTACAAAATATTTGTATTATATGATTGGTTTATATTTAAAAGGTGGGTGTTTGGGGAACTTTCTAATAATTTTTTATCTTTTGGGGAAGAATCTCTCCTCTACATGTAAATTTTCTCTTTTATGTCTTAAATATTTGTAAATGTGTCCAAAATGTATTTTGTATCAACTTAAAGGATTGCTTCTCTTGTACGTTAATTGCTGTTTCCAAAACTAATAATCCAAGAACACTGTTCCTTCAGGTTGCCAATAAGTGTACCATAAATGTGCTCTATATTCAGTAAGTTTCAAGACTGTGGGTTATTTCAAGTTCAAAGGGATTTTTAGTACAAGACTGCTCAGGACTTTTACTATATGAATGTGCATTTTTATCCTACAAGAAGACGGTATGGTAAACAAATTTCCTCAAATTAATTTGACCACAAAGTGATTTTTTTTTCACAAAGCACCTATTAACATTCACCAGACCTAGTGTTCTGTTAAACATGACTGGGAAAGTGCTTCAACAGAAAGCAAACTCATAAGATTTAGAGATGGAAGTGAACCTAGAGGCCATCTTTTACAACTTCCATGCAGAAAATTATTTCAATAGCATCTTTGGCAAATGGTCTTCCAGATTTGGTTTTAAGGTTCTATGTCATGGTACCATATTCTATGTTATTGTATCTATTCTTAATAAGTTCTTCCATTTATTAAACCCAAATATAACTCATTGGTCCTCACTCTGTTTGTTCCTTCTTCTACATGACAATTCTTCAAATATTGAAGACACTTACATGTCTCCTACTAGATCCTTTCTTCTTCTAGATAAGCAAACCTCATTCTTACAAATTTACAATATATAAAGGAGTTATTAGACTTCCTCATTATGTCAACTGTCTTTTCCTGTGTGCACTACAGTTGGACAACTAAACATGATTGTTCAACTTTTCCTCCATAAGTTTGGGGAATAATTTTATTGATTCTTATCTGATCCACATTATTTTTTATAGAAGCATATTGTTGGCTGCTTTCAAGTCTCCTTATGCTTAAGGGAAAATTACAACTATAGCCAAATAAGATTTCCGCATCTATACTTACACAGTTAACTATCTGCAGTTAAGTGTTGTGAGTACTCCTTTCTCATTGTAATCAAGAGAATCCTGTACTATAGTTGCCTTAAAATGCAACTTTCTATCCCTCTGCCCTGATCAAATTTTTCGTGAGCTGCAAAAAGACAGGCATATCATATATTTCTATGTCTAAAATATTGATTCTTGGTGACAGATAGTTGTTTGCCAACTTTATGCTTGTAAAGTAAAACAAAATACATATATGCAAAGATATATGTATTTTTGTGTATGTAAACATATGTATACCTTGTACTTTAAAAAAGAGTTGAAAAATAAATAAGCAAGGAGGTTCCTATAATGAAAATTTAACTTCTAAAATTTATTTTGGTTTTCTCTTTCCCTCTGGCCCCCTCCTAAAAATAAGAAGTCTGACTTTTAATACAGTATAGGAGAACAACAGTCAGAGTTACTGATTGAAGCAATAGAGTGCTATCTTATTTCTAAGACTGAAGGGGCAACAAAACAAAACAAAACAAAACATAAAACAACATTTACTTTGGATACGGGCCAACATATTTGCAAAAGCTACGAAGATTTGCTCAACAATGAATGAATCACTGAATAACTATTTCTGTATGTCCTTATAAATCCTCCTTTTGGAAAAGAAAAAGAGAGAGAGAGAAAAGAGTTAATGAGATTGTGGTGTTTCAAGAGTAGCGCAAAAACAATGTAGGTAAACGCGTGGAGAAATTAGTTCTGAAGTGTAGGATAATTGTAGAGGGCCCTGGGCAAAAAACAAAACATAGATGTGCAGGAGTCATAGCACATCTTGTCTTCACTTGTCTTTGTTAGTGCAAGTGAAAAGGTTAATGCCGTTCAGTTCCATCAACGCAGAGTGAGGAACTGTGGCACCTTTGAATTCTAAAGTTACCCACAGTGCAACTGATTTAATTCCTGTGAGAATGGTACTATTTACAAGTTTTCTCAAGAATATGAATGCCAATTAACCATGTGTTCCTGCTCCTGTAGAATCTCTCTCTCTCTCTCTCCCTCTCCTTTTTTTATAAAAAATTGTTATAGAGAAATTATTTTTAAAATCATTGTTACATGGTAAGAGTCACTGTTATTTGACATTAACCCTTGATTGAAAGAAAAATTCTCAAAGGCATGCTGACCCAAAGCATTAAATCTTCTCCAGGCTCAAGATCATCAAATATTACATTATCCCATGCATCTTTAAAATCCAAAATTTCAGGTAATCTGACATTTTGGGGTTTTCTGCCCCAATATATTATGGCTAGTGATTGCATCACTAGCTTTAAATATTCATATACAACTGGTCACTTTTAAGTATCAAAATACCAACATGTTTATGCATGTGTCGTGCTACTCCAGACATTCGGCCGTCGGGCCACAACTTTACTCACCCTTTTTGTTTCAGCTTCATCTCCCTACACCATTCCCCTTTGCGGAATATCAGCCACTCCATTTTCCAAACACCTCTCCATATAGCCTCCCAATCTGTTGTTACTACTTAGTTCCTTCTACCACCATCCTCAGCCTCATTTTGCTTCTCTTCTCGCATTCAATTAAAGGCTGAGTGCAGATTTGGGGAGAAAATTTCCTGACACATTTAGGGATGAAGGGAGGAACCATACCAGCAATTAGATGGACAGCAGAGTCATCCCCTACCTAGATTGATGGTTGTGAAGTATAAACCACAGTAGCTCGAAGCCAGAGGCAATGGACCTGAATGTTCCACTGCTGAATTTCAACAGGGTTTGGACATGGCTGAAGCTAGACCTACCCAACATCAGTGTGGCCACTCTGAAGGTATCACTCAGTGGAAGGGACCAAAGACAAAAGGAGCAGCATGTTCAGTATTTGGTAAAACTTTCCAGCACAATGATAGTATATCTTTACCATGTAGTCTCATACCTTTGTATTGGTCCTTGAGGCTTTGTAGCAGACCACATACTTTAAGTTAGGATTTATGTAAGCATTTAGTTTCACTGGTTTTTTAAATTTTATGAATTTTATATATTTATAAAATTCAGATATTCACTCTGGCATTTCAGTTTTGACATCAATACAAAGAAGAAATATCTCAGTGTTGTCATTTGGTTTGGTTTTATACCCATTAATCCTGAGAATGTTATTTGGTCTCTTAATTCACAATAAATTTCTTATTGGTTCCCATTCTTCTCATTATAACAGCCACCCAACTGACCACCACGTTCTGGTGTCTTTTATCTTTCTTGCTGATCTTTCATTCAGCAATGTTTTGATTCTTCTCACCCACCTCTTTAAACAGGTAATTCTGTTTCATTCCACCAGTTTCCTGCAATCTTCAACCAGAATACAAGTTTAAATTAGAATATAAAGTCTACACATCTGTTGTACTCTTTTCAAAATAATGTATACCAAATGCAGCATAATTTATTAGGTCTCTTTTAGTGGAAGTGCTGTGATATCCAGAATGTAGTTTTTCTTCCATAGTATATAAAGACTCTTACAAAAATAAAGTATTGCATAATAATGAAGAAAAAATATAAAGAAACTACATTGCTGGGACTTGTCTATGAGCAAGTTTTCTCTACCTTCTTCATATTAAACATGTACTTCATATTGGCAGAGGCCATAGAAGTGAGTGGCCACATATAGCAGATTGCACATCCAGCTGGGCAATTCACGTACGTACCTCACGCCTCACCTTAGACCCACATTAGTGTCACTCACTCAGTGGCGTGACAGGAAAGTCAGGTGATGCATGTCTAAACTAGGAAATAACAAACATGGCTAAGATCACTGTTAAGGTAATGGGGATTATCTTTCTTATCATCAATGACATAAATGAAGTGAATGGACACTTAAAGACTGATATAACCTCTAGAATTCTCAGTATCATTGACTACCTACTTGCTTAATGCTAATTTTATGTTATTTTTATTTTTTCTGTTAATTAACTTTTCTTCAAAAATAATAAAGGTATGAGGGTTGGTTTCAGGTAACAGGTATTTTCTTGAATGAAAAGGGAAAAGCATGTTCTAGAAAGGCAGTGTTCCACATGACTTAGGGTATTTGCACAAGAGGTCATTATATAACTTAGCTTAGATGTACTCTTTAACAAATGTCTCTTTTTTTTCTGAGTGAATTAATCAATTGTAGAACTGAGATTGCAAACTAGAGGAAATCTCAACAGAACATTTTATAGTAGACATATGTGTGTATACTTGTAGATGAGAAAGAGAAAAGAGATACTCAGTGTCATTGGTGTATTATTTGCTTTTGAAACAAGAGGCAGAAAGACGGAGACTTAGCAGATGGACTTTGCAGGCACTGGGGGAGCAGCTTAATGGTGATCTCACCAGAATCACCTTGATGACTCGATCCCTTTTTCTTGAGCCCTCCTGGTTCATGGTGCGTTTAAACTTCCTCCCAACTCTCTAGACTATAGACTATGCAATTAAAAGCAACAAAAAAATTACTTTATGGGAAAGGGAGAATCGAAGTGGGATGGGGAAGAAACTAGAGGAGCAGGGACTGTGGGGAGGTCACTTTGTCACACTTTCTCTGCAATATTCTAATGGAATCTGTTTGCCCTGTAGTTTGAGAAGCGAGAAAATCCCAACTAGGGTTACAGTGTGTACCTTCTAACAAGAATTCTGATTCAACTGTGATTGAGAAGTTTTGAAAGCCTCTAGCTACTTTAACAATGTAGTAGGAGATAACTGACTAGGCTTTTAGGGATAGTGTCTTGGAGACTCAAGGAAATTGAAGAGAAAAAAAATAATAAAATGAAAATAAAATAATAAAATAGCTTGGACCTTTATTACACCAGGGAACATTATATCATTAGAAAAAAAATTAAGAGTCACTTTCAATTATTTCTTTTAAATGAATTATTACTATTCCAGTGAATATTGATCCCTATTATTCACATGTTAACACTCATAGTTGTCAGGCAGTGAAGTTCTAGAGCTGTCTTTTTGGATTTAAATACTGACGACACTGCTCTCTTAGCCATGTAACCTGGGACCAATTATATACCTCTCTGATCCTCAATGTTCTCTTCTCTATAATGGTGATAGTAATAGCTCTTACTCTTAGGTCTATTATGAGGTTTATATAAATTAATGCCTATTAAGACCTTAGAATAGGGCCTGTCATTAAATACTCAATAAATGTTTGTACATTTTTTCCGTTCATAGATAATGAATAATTCAAAAAAATTATCTTTCCATGAGATGGGCACAGAATACATGCTGGTAACACACTGCTATCTTCAACATACAACTTCTCTGACCTCCACTTAATATTTGGACAGGGAAGAATGACAGGACAGTGGGAATATTTGTTTTGTAAGTATATTCTGACTATTAAATGTATAATCTTTTTCTTCCAGATTATTTCAACATTTTCCATCTTTTTCTGCAGGATTCTAGTACATTGTTGAGAATATTGTTCCTTAGAAAATCACATTTATATTGATTATGAGCACATGGCCTAACTCTCATAGATAAGTGTAGTCCTTTTATCAAGTACTAAAGTTTAAGAGACTGGCATCGGAGATTTAGCACCTATATGAATTCTCATTAACATAACTCGAGAAAATACAGGAACAGAGGCAGATCATGCAGAGGATGTCATGGATGGAAGTAGTCACATCAATTCTGGAATAATAGAAAGGATGAGTTTTTTAAAAGCTGTCGGGTGAGCTTAAAGTCTGACAGACTCGGGGCAAAGAGAAGTAAAGATGAGCAGTGAACAAGCTTTAATAAAGAATTCTGAATCTAGGCCCTGAAAATTCTAAAACATTCAATTTGCCAGCATGCAGGGTAACACAGATGTTAATTATAGATTTTAAAGACTTTGCCAGCAGCAACAATGTATAATTATTAATAAATACCTCAACCTTTGCCAAAATCTATACAGATGGTCAAAGGACAAGGTAAAACGAGGACAAACAAAAATACCCACCCTGAACCTGTCTTTTGCTTAAACCAAACTTCTTGAGAGAGTAACGAATAGTCCTTGGATTTCCTTTTATATCTTCATTTGCACCTCCTCCTGCTCAGTGACATCTGCCCTAGCCCTCTATTGAGACTTCTCATTCTGAGGCCACTTATGATTGCTTCATTGCAAAATCAAGTCCATGATCTGTCTTTCTTTCTTTTTTCTCACATTCATTAAAGTCTTCTATCACATTTAACACAGTTAATCTTGAAACTCCCATTACCTTATTTCTGTAACAGCCTTTTTTCTGGTTTTACAACACTTCTGGCATCTTCTGACCATTTGTTTTCTGGTTTCTTCATGGATTCTACTCCTCCTGATCCAGTGACAAACTGATCGTCTCCCTCGACATCCTCTCCTTGAGTGATCTAATTCACTCCGATGGCACTTCCCCTGGACACTGAGGACCTCAATGATAAAGACAGGGGTCAGCAAACTATAGCCCATAGGCTGCATTTGTCTTGCCACTTATTTTTTGACTATTTCACAGAAGCCATTTCCTATAGCTGCTGTCATGCCACAAAGGCAGATTCGAACAGTTGCAATCAAGAACATACGGCCCTCAAAACTGGAAATACTTAATGTTTGACCCTTTACAAATTTAAACAAACAAGCAAACAGCCAACATGTGATCTAGCCCTTAAAATGAAATTTTTAGTCTATCTATCTAATTTTGTGAAGGAAGTATGTACACTTTGGTGTACTAAAATTAGCTAATCCAGATGTTCAAATCTCCTCCTCCTCACTTGTTCTCTTATTGAGAAATCTAGGAGACATTCTAGACTGCTCTTTCCTTCACCTCACAATCACTGGGCTCTGATTGATACCATTTATATTTATCTTCTTATATATGGGAAAGCCCAGTGTCTGTACTGGGGGATGGAACTTTGCTGTGGTGGGACATAATCCCACAGCAAATATAATAATATTCATGCCTAAATTAGGGATGTCAGCTGCCTGGGAGAGTAAAGAAAACCTTTGCAGAAGTGGCATCTGAGATAAATTTTAAATGATGAGAAAGCATTTGTCAGTAAGTGTTGATACATTGTAGACAAGAAAGTGTCCTGGGGCGCCTGGGTGGCTCAGTTGGTTGAGCGTCGGGCTTGGGCTCAGATGGTGATCTCACGGTTTGTGGGTTCGAGCCCCACATCAGGCTCTGTGCTGACAGCTAGCTCAGAGCCTGGAGCCTGCTTCAGATTCTGTGTCTCCCTCTGTCCCCGATCCTTCCCTGCTCGCGCTGTCTCTCTTTGTCTCTCAAAAATAAATAAATGTAAAAAAAAAAGTGTCCTAAGAAGGCTAGAATTAAAGGAAGAGCAACATATTTTTGGGAAATGGCAAGCATTCTGTAAGGGTGGAACAAGGGTTAAATGGACTCTTTGCAAAAATGTAGACTGAAAAGGACATTTAAGCCTGGATATGAAAGTTGTTGGTTTTTTTTTTTAAAACTCCCTGTATAGGTAATTAAACTTCAATATAAAAATAATAAAAAGCCTAATTTTCAAACAAAAGAGAAGCATATGATTGGCATTTATAAAAGCAATTTATAATGACAGATTAGATGGTAAGCATGTGACCCAGTGAGGAAAAATCCTTGTTACTGACATAATTTATGAGTCCATTGCAGTAATCTATGTAGAGGGGTTACTTGTTTAAATTAAGTCAGTGTCAGTAGGAACAAATAGAAGGAGTCAGATTTAAGAAATAATTCTGAGATGAGTCTATAGGACTTGTGGTCTACTGAGCTGAAAATGGGTAGGGGCCGAAGGAAAGGTAGATAGGTCGAGGGCAAATCAGACAGGTCTGGCAAAGCTGACAGAGCAGGGAACGGTGCTATTAACCTATCAACCAAGAAATTAACCTTCCGCAAAAGGAAGAAGATTTCAGTGGGCAGGAGAATGAGCTTGTTTGGTTCTATGTTAAACCTGAAATGCCTACAAGACAATCAAGATGACCTATAAAAATGTCCAGGAAGCCATTAAAAATACTAGAGTGAAGGAAAAGGAAACACTCCTACAGCCTGAGAAATATATTTTTTAATATTTTGAAATATTTATTAATTTTTTATTTTTATTTTTTAAATATAATTTATTGTCAAGTTAGGTAACATACAGTGTATGTGGTGTGCTCATCCCAAGTGCCCTCCTCAATGCCCGACACCATTTTCCTCTCTCCCCTCCCCGTCAACTCTGTTTGTTCTCTGTATTCAAGAGTCTCTTATGGTTTTCCTCCCTCTCTGCCTGAAACTATTCTTTTCCTCCCATGGTCTTCTGTCAGCCTGAGAAATATTAGACAAAAAACTTTAGTACAAACTTATCCAACCACTAGATTGTCCCTGTTTCTGAAAAGCTAGCTTAAGTATTTTTTTTTTGAGATAAAGCACATATTCCTAACAGATCCTCTATCAACATGCTAAGCTGTAGTAGGTGTAAACATTAAATGTTGATTCACACCAAAATGTCATCGCGAATTATTTTACTGATAGACCTTAGTTATTTGGAGAAAGCTTTAAAAAAACAGGATCTAGGACACAGACAATGACCTATAAAGAAAAAAGTCAGAAACATGAGGTACTAGTAGACAATGTCAATGATTATGGACACACACCGAAACAGAGAGGCGAGGTGCAGTCGAAGGAAAGGGAAAAGGAGCAGGAACATAGGAATCCAGGGAAAAGTGAAAGTAGAAAGCAAAGAAGGGCAAAGACTACTTATTTCTCAGTTAGACTGGTTCTCTGAGTGTACCATGTGTTCTTGTGTTCTGTTTTTGATTTAATTATTGCTACCTTTAAGAAAGCCTTGGAATGACAGCATTTGACAGACTTGAGTTTCAATTAAACATTCAAAAATTGAAAATTAACCAGCTCAATGATCTTGATTATCCTTTCAGTTTTATGACAAAGATATTAAAAGATGGACTTTTACAAAGGAAATGTTCTTTGGTAGCTTTAAATAATGGGAAGGATCTCCAAATATTGCCCATAAAACACAATTCATTGCATTTTAGCTTCTTACAAATGCTTTAAAATCCCATCTATCCTAGCTATTTTTTTCTTAATAACTTTTTCCGTATATTCATTTTCTTCAACCCTTAAAGATGAGGGGAAGGTTTATATAGTAACTACTTGATTACATCAGCCTGTGTTTCCCGAAACCCTAACAGATATTTTAATGCTCACATTGTAAGGCAACACTTTATGTGACTGCATTAAAACAAGTGTTTTTACTACCCTCCAGGCTTTAAAATGCTTTCTTCCGTTGGCATGACTAAAAATATAATGTTGAGAAAAATAAGCATAGATTTGACATTTATTTGAGGTTACTACATTGGGGGTTGAAAGAAGGGAAATACTAAAGAAAAGTAATCTTGTATAGGAGGTATCAGATGAATATTAAATATTTTTTTATTTTGCCTCCTCATTGCTTTAATCCAAATTACTTCCTGTTCCTATTTCTACAATTTATCAGCAGAAATTTATTAAAATCCGATTCCTGCTTTATTGTATTAATATTTACCAAAAAATCTGTGACATATTCTATAGACCTGTGCATATACATATGTTTGACCTGTATAAAGATATGTATATATGTATGTATATGTGTGTGTGTTCAGTTGTCCAATAAGCAATAAAGGAGAATAAAATTTATAATTTAAGACTAGAAACATAACTTACATTAACATCCATTTATTGGTAATGTATTACTTATTAAAAATATATAAAACACATTGTATTCTTTATTCAATTTTCCAATAATATTTTTTGGTGATAATGGCGATTTTACCATGTTCTAAGACACTGAAAGGCCCTTTAAATTATTAACAGTATGTTATGATAATACTACCTCCTTTCAGAAAATCTAAAGGGTACGTTTTATTTCAGATTGTATAATTTATATCCAGATGTGTTTTACAATTGGCATGATTAACAGCATTTTTTTCTTAGCGATACATAAAATAATCGTGTATCTAACAATAATGCTGTCAAATTCAGTAGTATATTTCAATTTTTTAAAAATAGAGAAAACAATGTGGTATAGCAACAATTAACAGTATCCATCTTTTACTATCAGTAAATACAAGTTTAAGTGTAATGGTTTTATCTAAGTTTGTGTAAATCTTGCAAGAACTATTTAAGGAACCAATTTCAAAAAATTTTTCTGAGGCAGTAGTTTATACAACATTGAATAAAAATGTAGGGACAGGTTAGGTGAGTAACATGTCATATAAAGTTATGACCTATGTCACTAGCAAAGCCATTCAGCTGTTTTTGAATCTGTCCTAAGTGCCACACACCCACTCATGTTTTTGTCTTTGTCTTTTTCTTCTAGCTCTCTCCAGACACCATGTGTGATTTACAGAGACTTTTCTTTGCTCCTTTGAGTTTTCTCTGCTTACACTGCCAGTGATAAACACGGCAGGAGAACTATAGGACCATAAGTAGTTGGTCTAGTCTTTTTAGAAAGAAGGGTCATCCAATCCTATCCATACACACATTCCATAGATCTTTTATCTAGGCTTCTGAGTAATTTTCCTTTCTTTGTTCTTAGAGTTTTCGCAATGTATTACAATTTACTTTTTGGGAAAATCATTTTGATCTGTTATAAATGGGGAAGTGTATAGTGCATAATCTTGAGAACTGCTAAGGAAGGTAGGGAAGACTACCTAAGAGAATATTTTAGGAACCAAGAAATTTGTCTGTTGTGTTTTTCATTCACTGATGAATGTCCAGCCTGAAAAGAACAAACGAGACAGTATTCTGTGTCCTCCATATGTACAAAGTGAGGGGCAGGAAAATTATGACTATTCAGATGGCTCTAGGGTAAAATTTGCAAATGGATTCAGTTAAAAAGAGCTGGAAATAAATAATCCCAAACGGGTAGAATAACAAATCAAGGTTTTAGTTCTTATTTTTGAAAGTTTATTCCACAAACAACTTTATAAAGATATCTGTATCTGAAAACAGTGATATTTTGCTTGTAAGTCACATTGTTGACATTCCATAGAAAAATAAAGGCACAGCGAACATATTACAGACTACTATTAAGTGGAAAGCAATAAATATGAAAAGTCAAAGTTATATATTAAATAACTTTTTTTACAAAATTAAAGTATATTTTTAAGGAAATACACGTCCTGTATTACAGAAGCATTTAGTAATAAAATTGCATATTAAATCTTAGAAACTTGTATTGTCGGTACAGGTTTTTTTTTTAAGTGAAAATTAGTTTACTCTGGCTTCACCCTTGCCAGCTGAAAATGTGACATTATTATATTCAGAGAGGCGTCCACACACATTCCATGCCAATAACAAAGTACAAGAAACTGAAAATAGCAGGGCAGTATTCTGTCTGTTACATGACATTAAGAATAACACTTCGTCTGGATATACTTCTAAAATAAAATATGACGGATATTAGAGAGGCATTCAGGAGATTCAACTCAAGTATAATTGGCAGAATGGACCCATGGTGTGAAGGAACCAAGGCAGAAGAATGTGCGGGGCAGGGTTCTGCTAAGCGCTGGACCAGCCCCAGTGTTTCTAACAAAGTGCCCAAGGATCAGATTGTCTTGAATATTTTTCAAAGGAATACACATGAATGGACCACACATATACATTTCAATGGAACACATATACATGTGTGATGTCTGCATTTGTAGAATGACTTAATTCTGTAATACATTTTATACATAGACAAGCTCTTAAGAACACTCAAAATCTATATTAATCAAAGCCTAGGTGGTGGCTTCAGCTCCAGCTAAGCTTAATCCTTAAGAAAGGGTTCCCTACAATGTGCTCTGCTTTTCCTCTTACATCCCCCCCCTCAACAAAATGGTAAGAGTTCAGCTGACAACAGGGTAAACAGATTATTGTGTTATTGCTGGCTGATTGCCGGAGTTATTTTGGAGCTTCATAATTCATTTAAAGAGATTTTTGACATTTATGAAATGACTTCTATAATCAACTGACAGTGCAATATCCTATAATTGTTCAATTAAAAATGACTACTAGTGCAGTCATTTATTAGTAGAATCAGATAATTGTCTTGCCACTAAAGAGTACTTCTCACTTTGCACATCAAATGAAAATGTTTGAGTATAAATCTGTGACACAGCAGCCAAAGTCCTGGGGATTTTCAAGTGCATATGTAATTATTACAGACCTCTGAAGTAAATATGGTTTAATGTGATAATCTTAAATGGATTGTGTGTGAGCCTTACAAAATACTTTTCCGTATAAACCAGAGCATCTGTCAGAATGGATAGGAGTTCATTTCCTACCAATATGAAGTTCATGATATTCTTTCCAACACGTAGTTTAACATGTGTACTTAGAACACAGGACAGCATGCGTTTCCCTCAATCCTCGTTTATCTTTTCTTCCCCCTGCAGATGAAACTGATTACCAAGGTAAGGAACCAGGAATGGTTGCGTTGATAAATCCATTTCATATGCAATACTGCCCTATTGGGGTCGGCACTCAGAAGCGCTCACTTCCAGATACAGACACAGATAGGAATGTGGATCCAGAAACAGAAACGTTTACACACACACACACACACACACACGCACCAATTTCAAATGTGGAATTTCTCTGAAAACGCTTTGACTCACATTATCACAAACCATCTGTTAAGCTAAATCATAAATCAGTCTTTGATTAAATAATTAAAAAAAGAAAAACCCTCACCAACCTAAAAACAGAGAAGACATAGATCATTTAAAGACCAATATAAAGAAATGACTAAATGGAAGAAACAGCAGCAGCCTGCTTACAGATAACGATTTCTTTATTTTTCTTTTAAATTAGCATTGTGCTTCTTTGGACAAACTGGCTAAAACTCAAAATTTACATTCAAATAATGATCATTAAGGAAATTCAGAGAGTGCTCAACAGATGGAAGATGTTACTTCATGTGAGGTTGCTACAAAATAGAATTTAGTAGTGTCATTTCAAAGTTGTAGCTTAATTTTAATTTTTAAATAAATAATCAGATTTAGTTGTTTGTTGTTTTCCATTTTATTTGCAGGAAAATGTTTAAAAATTGCTGTCAGATTCAATTGCTCCCTTGCGCTTTCTTTCTAACCCATCAGCAACCCAAAGAGCATTTGAATCACAGCTGCTTTGGGCTTCTTGTTTTTGTTTCCCTTCAAATTTTTTTTCAAGTCCGTTTTTCTTCTTCTTGTATGGATTTTAGAAAGAGTTTTGATAAAGACAGTCCTGGCAGCTGGATGATAAATATTATTTTCTTAACCTGCCTGGCTTTGTCAGCCACCTGCGACTGCAGCCTGCCACACGTTGGAAGCAGCTCATTAACTTTCCCACAGCTTCCCAGGAGTTTTCCTTGTTTTCTTTCACCTTGGGTGTGCGCTGCCTTCTCGCTGAACGGTTAACTATCCGCGTGGGCCGAGTGGGCTCTGGCACGGGGAGCAGAGCACGCTTCAGGCAGCCTCCCTGCTAAGGCTCAGAATCTCTCTTTAACACATTAAGCAGCCCATTTTGGATTGATAGTGCAGTAATTATTCTGCTTCACCCTAAAAACCATCCTGGGGTAATTGGCGCAGAGGAAAATTACCCAGAGTCCTCCACCACCTGGTAGTTAAGGAACGAATCCAGGGAAAGATAAGTGAAGCAGGAAAAAAAATCGGCACTTATTTGATTTTAATCTCACCACTTTGCAAGCATTTAAATTGCCTTAATCAGGTGGTTGGCTTCCAGCCTAGCTGGTAATCTGTTATCAAATTTGAAACTAGATTTTTTAAAATGTCAGTGTAGGCTGAGAATTGAAGTCTATTAACAGTTATGAGCCTCCCTCCCAAACTTCCATAATCTATGTATTAATAATCCTTTTTACAAAGCTGTCAAATATTACTTTATTACAAGTCTGTATTAATAATATGGATGTAAAAGCAGTATTTAATTATTTATTTTTTATTTTTATTTTAAAGTTGAAGGAATATACAATGCTAACATCCTTAACGCTGAAATCCATTTTTTTTTTTGAAGCAATAGCTTGAGTCTATGGAATAACCTTGATAAATGTAATTGAATTTTTCTTTGATAAGATTAACTAGTGGTAATTGTGAATGGGGAGGTCTGACCCACTCCAAATGAGATGTATGACAAGCTGAAAATAATCAATTTTTCTTTTCTTTATTTGAGCCCAGATTTTTTTTAAATGGAAAGGGAAAATTGGGGCCTTGCAGGATGAAACATTTGTGTCTGAAATGTTTTTGTATACACTGCTTATCTCCCATCTCCTCAGTGTGTCTAATTGTGCTGAGCTTGGTCTAAAATGAGATCAACACATTGAAACCCCAGAAGGCTTAATTAAGGGAGGGACTTAATATGTACCAAAAAGGAATTTTTTTTAAATGTGTCATAAATTTTACCTGCAACATCCTTTACTAAAAGCATCCCAAAATTGTTAGGCCTATTAAATTACCTTTTTCTTTTTTTAAGAGAGGGAGAGAAGGAAAAAAAGAAGAAAATAATTTTACTTTGAAAATCTTAATTGCTGTGATAGCAGGGTTGGGTTGTGCCTTTTTACGATTCCTGTATGATTTGCATTTTGAGCTGAAGTTTTGTTCTTCACAGCACACAAGCCAGCAATCAGGAGCATATAGAAATGGCTTGATAGATTCCCCTTTTAAACATGCTTATAAAACATTTTGCCTATGTAGCTTTTTGTATTACACATTCCATGGGGTTTCTCACATACCAATCAAGAAAGCATATCCCTTTTAATTCATTTTCTCAGAAGTTTAAGGGCTTGGAAATGTATATTAATACAGAACAAATAAAATGTTTCAAAAACCGCAGCACTATTATAAGGAGTTTCATTTGAAAAGCAAAAATGGTGTCATTATTTTTATTCTTCCTTCATGGTTTTTATCTAACCTTAGAATTTGAGTAGATTAGACTACAATAGAGACTGCTCCAACAGTTTGGATCCTTAGTTCCCTTCCTGGTTTCTGACTAGGTTCAGGAACCCAAAATCTTGTAGACAATGAAATTAATCACAATGTAAAAAAAAAAGCACTTGACAAACACTGAATAAAGCCAAGTATACATCAACCTCAATGTACAGAATATATACATATTATGTACTTCTGTATATACTTAAGCAAGCCACAATCAGCATCGATGTCTTTTTACTTGTATATATATGGATTTCCTGTATTGCCCCCAAATTACTCTAATTATTAGCTCTTTATAGCGTATTAAATTCAGCTAAACATAATAAACATTGTTTGCCTCTTTTCGAAGATGAGGTCTCATTAAAACTTGGTTGTTGTTAGATTTTGTATCTTCAAGGTTGGGACATTTCACTTAAAAATGAAATAAGTTTTAACATGTTTTGGTTTTGGTTTTGTTTTTTGTTTTTTAAAAGCTCCAAGAAAGAACTTAGGGAAAGTTATAATGGATGTTTTCTTATTCCCATATATGAGCATGATGCCACCAACACCTTCAAGATAGAAATAGGATATTTGGGCTTTAAGCTAATGTCATAAGAAACTGCTATATAATGTATCTAAGGTATAATTTCTTAGGGTCAACATCAGCTAATTCTTACATGAGATTATGTTCAATGTCATTGTTTTTCTGGCCCATTGCTATCTTTCTAGAAAGTTCACTTGCTTCATCTGGCCCTCTCACTTACCATTTTTGATACCTTGAGAATGACCTGCATTTCAGACAAGTTTCTCATTGATTTATTTTAAGCCAGTGTATGTCACGTTATATTAAAAAGAGAAGACTCTTCAGAAACAAAAATTACTCCTTCACATACAGATTTAGAGAAGTAAAAGCTATATTTAATTATTTCTTTCTTGAGGACATGATTGTTTTTATCTTCAAGTATATTTAAAGTATTTTGTGAAAGAGAGATTAGATTTCTTTTGTATGCCTCAAGAGATGAAGGTTGGGCCACTGAGAAAAAGTTACATGGGGAAAGACGTCAGCTCAGTGTAGGGAGAACTAGGAGACTGTCAAAATCATGCAGAGATGGAATGGGCTGCTTTGAAAGAGAGTGAATTCTCTGCCACTGGAAATGTCCAGGCGGAGATTAGAAACTACCTGGTGAGACCTAGAAAGAGGATAGAGATGGAGTTAGAGTATGTGACCTTTACTATTCTTTTCAAACTCTGAGATCCTAAGGTTCTGTAACCGTATAAAGAGACTGCCTGGATTTTATTGAGTCAAAGTAATTATTTTTAAGTAATTCTTAAACTATTCTTGGTACTATTTTGAAGGGTATAAAAATAGATTTACTGTAAAGAGCACAGTATAAGAACTTTCATAAGAATATTACACAGTCCAGGCCAGGATGGGGTCAGAATAAGTATGTACTTTAAGAGAACTACAGAATAAACCTACACTATTATTCTTTTAATCTCAAACTTTGTTATTGTACTAAACCAAATTTTAAAAACCAAACACCTGTTAGCACAGAGCATTTGAAACCCATGCCTAAGAGAGATCAAGAGGTCAGGAAAAATGGAAGCGCAGGTAAACATGATACAAGAACTTGTTTCATGTAGGGGTAGTCATACCTTGTTCAGCTAATATATTATGAACATCACTGTTTATTTGACAAGGCATCTTGTCAATCCTGAAAGTAAAAATAAAAATAATATATTTCTCTTGCCTTTAGGAAATCAACATTCTACTTGAAGAATTAGATATTTAAGCAGATAAATTATGGTATATCATGGTAAATAACCACAAGAGAATATGACCTAAGTTATTGGAGAGACCAAAGGAGTGAACTCCTTTGGAAAATTGAGGCTAGTTTGATGAAATAGATATATGTCATGTTGAATCAGTAGAACAGATAATTAATGATAGCCTATGGGTTAAAGGTGGTGCTTATTTCAAAAGAAAAATATAGAAATAAGTGTAAAGGAGTATGCCTCTACTAAAGAATTTTGAAGGTAATTCCCTTGTGACTATAATAGCACTAATAATATCTAACATTTTATTACACACTTATGCACCAGCCAATGTTTAAATACTTACTTGCATTAACTCTACTGTTCATGATAACAATCATAGATGTGTTATTACTATTTGCATTTTATATGTGAGAAACCCAAGACACGGACAGAGTGACTTTTTCAAGGTCAGGTCACAGAACTGGGAAGCAGAGGGAGGATATAAACTTAAGCAATAAGTCTCCTGAGTCCAATATAGTAAGGTTTTTATTTCCAATAAACGATTTTATGATGGACCAATATTAAGCACTCTGTTTTGAATAGTATTTTTTATAAAATTTTTCTTCCGTATCTCAGATGTCCAAAATACTAGCCTGCTCCCAGGACCGCTTCACTCTTTGTGCATTATGAAGTTAGCTGGTTCTAAGCTCCATAGCAATATATCCTTGAGAGCAAACAAGAACTGGCTTACTTTATTCCTCAGCTTTTGACAACCTTTATTATTTCATTTATCTGCTATTCATAGCGAGATGTAAACATCTTACTTCCCAGTGTGATCCTCATATCAACAGTGGGTCAGTTTAAAATATTGGGAATCAATATGTTATAAAACATCAGCCAGTACTAAAAAGGCAGGCCCAGAGAAAATTCATTGAATGTCAAATAAAAAATAAACATCAACAGTTAAACATGTAATAAGATAATAAATAAAAGCAGGGAATTAAAAAAAATTTCTTAACCCAAAAAGCAATTTGACAAGTAAGATATACCTATATTAAACACAAAGCCGCTTACAGTACAGGGAGCAATGAATGTTTCATGCAGGTAGACAGAACAATTCTTTTCTAAATTTAATAGACACAATACATGACATTAGTGCCATTGATGGTGGGGTTTGGGACCCAGGAAGGGAGGGGCACTGGAGCCTCCGTGCTGGCTCTACATTTTTTACTGATTTGTGTAGACACTTAAGACTAAATTTTGTTATATTGAGGATCTCTTTTTTATCCTAGATGTGTATGCATATATTTCTCACATGCAGGTACTCAACTCTGTTTTTATTTTTCTTAGCTTCATACCTTCCCATCCCCCTCCTAACTTACACAAGCTGATCCTGCTGTCGGTCGGTCAGTCTGCACCCATCTGTGAGACATCTTTTTATTGACCTATCATTGAATCCACAGTTCTGTAGAAAGTCCTACAAAAAGTGACAAAAGAAGTAGGGCATCGCATTCCTTTTGGGCTGCTTAAAATTTAATGTGCAATGGCTAACGATCAAAAGGAAACAAATCATATCCTCAACCATGTTCCCTGGATAAAATAGGAAGGAAGGCAATGGTCTAGAAGGGTGTGACTGTGGTCCTGCAGTCCTCTCGATTCATCCAGTGAAAAACACATTACCTAACACATTTCCACCTACACTGGGATTTAACAAACATTTCCTTTCGTCAGTGCTGTTGCTTTTAGGACTGATTACATCCTTAGGAACATAGCCTTCCACATTGGTGTCTCTTGTCCCCAGCTACTCTTTCTTCTGACCCCAAGTGCCTGATGCACCCATAAGGCTCTTAAAGTGAAATAAAAGCACAAGTTTAAAGAATGAACCTCTAATTGTGAAAGGTCAGAGATCGGAGTATTCACACATTTTAGTTTAGTTTTTGACGGACTCTTTGCCCACAGCCATAACAACAAGAAGTATATATTCATTTATTCATGTGTTTATTCATTTAGGATTTTCGAGCCTCTCTTTTGTCTTAGGCACTATGCAAATTTCTGGAGAAAATGGCTGACTTCTACCCTCAAGGTTCTTATACTCCAATGGGTGAACGGTATGTGTGTGCGCATGTTTTGTATATCTGAATACGGTGAATAAAGAAATATAGTTCTGCAGAGAGTATTATAGAAATTACATTGAAAGAGCACCAACAAACCTGGGATATGATAGAAAGCATCGGAAAATTGTCATGGAGATTATCTCTGCACCCTCACCTATATGAAGAATAGGAAGTCGTTTTTATAAGTACAGAAACCATAAGCAACACCTGTAGCAAGATTCTGTGAGGAGCATAAGCAGTGTAGGTTGTAGCAGCATAGAGAGCAAAGCTGAGAGTAGCAAAGGATGAAGGTACAATTGAAACTCCAAGCCAAATCACAAGAGCCTTGGGTGCCCTGCTGTGTAGGGCATAGAGTAGGTATGCTCTAGGGGTGTTGGGGCCGACAGTGGAATGAATAGTCTGGGAAAAGAGAAAGGTGGAAGAGACCAAAAGTAAGAGTCATGGTTAGGAGACTCTTTACTGTAGTTCAGAGGTAATGAAGGCCTGACATAGAGCTGTGGCCATGGTGTTGGAACAAGACAATAAAGCCAACACATATGTAGTACAAATTCCTGCAATTGGTGAGTGATAAGAGTGAGGGAGAAATCATGAGTTACTTTCTATAAGAAATGTTGTCCACTGGACAGGCTATCAGTTAAGATAGGATCTATGTAAAGGACAAAGCCAGTTTATGGGAAATATTAAGTTCAAATGTGTTATTAGGATATACTAAGATAATAAGTATCTAAAAGTTGAAAAAAGATTATATACAATTAGGAGGTCAAGCATATGTAGGTGATAATCAGAACTCTGAGATCATATAAAGTACTCTAAAAACAGTGTGTACAATAAGAAGGGTTATGGTCCAAGCGTGGGGACACTGACATTTAAAGGACATATTAGAAATGAAGTGTCTAAGGAGGAGACTGGAGATCTGATAATGGTATCCTAGAATACAAAGATAATTTCAAATACAAAGATGATCTGCAGAGTCAAGAATTTGCAGCAAAACAAAAAATCTGTTGAAATTAAGACTACAAACTACTTATTACATTTGGCAATTAGGAACCATTATTGATTGTAAGAACACTAGATGCAAGAAACGGATATGGGCATCAGATAGATTGTGT
The DNA here is from genome assembly GCA_004023845.1 of Helogale parvula. Taxonomy (NCBI): domain Eukaryota; kingdom Metazoa; phylum Chordata; class Mammalia; order Carnivora; family Herpestidae; genus Helogale; species Helogale parvula. Next base: position 32,511 of record PJEM01010571.1, on the reverse strand, counting down.
GTATATGTGCCTCTCAGAAAATTTTGGATCAATTTTGAAGGAACTAATATTTTAATTTGAATTGGGGGAGTTATTATAGTTGATGAGAAAGACTTGAGGTGATCATCATTTGAAGAGCAGGGCCAGGTGGGATATGGCCTTTATAGACAGAAGAGCAAGGAGAGGACAGCTGGAACAAGATGCAAAACAGGAGATAAGGTGATAGAATTAAGGGCAAAGATCAAGTTGCTGCTCTTAAACAGGAGGGGGAAGATGTCAGTCTCTGAGAGTATAGGGAGGATTGAGAGAATGGATGTAGCACAGATGATTTTATAGTTAGTGAGGTGAGAAATTGACTAGCATTATTCCTGAAGCCCTCAGAAATGGATCACCAACAGTGAAAGAAAAGAAATGTGGGTAGGGAGATTTTTAAAAAGGAGGGATTTTTTGGAATAGTCTTTGAAGAAATATGGGAGCTGGTCAAATAAAACACTGATGAGTAGCCACGAAAGTCAAGCAGATTTTTCAAAGCATAGATTTTCAATATTGCTAAGTAGGGGAAATATATTACTACGGAACAGACCTCAGTGTTCACATTTAAGGTCTAAGAAAGTCCTCTAGAGTATTTAATGTGTGCTGGAATGTGCTGGGCTGATGTGGCAGCAAGGTAGTCATCTCTTCAGCCGTTTGTGATGGTGACCCTTGTTCAGTTTAGCCTGCTTCTTTCTAGCAGCAGGTTCACCCCTTCACCACCAGCTTCCAATGGCCTAACGTTGTGTTGCCCTGATCTCCATCCTAAACCCTTCCCCAAACCAGCCATGCTCTCTGCCTCTGCTGACTACTTCTATAAGGTGTTACAAATTGGCCTTTTGGAAATGTGCCTTCAAAAACCTGGCAAGTTGTAACTGAATCTGGCCTGTGGTCCACATTTATCCATTTTGTGAGGTCTACTCCAAAACAGAGCTCACATCTATTCATTCCTCTTTCCCCATAAGAATCACCTTAATTCAAGCCACCATCAGCTCATCTAGATAATGGCCACCGTTTTCTAACCAATCTCCTCAACCCAACCTTGTCTCTTTTTAATTCTCTCTTAACAACAGCTTAGCGATCACATCTAAAATGTTATAAAAATGATACTTTACCCCTGGATCCTCTTGCAATGAGAATAAACCCACATTTTTTAATCTAACAAATAAATTCCTACAGGGCAGAGCACCCACCTGCCTCAAACCTCATGTGCCACCATTTGTGTCCTTGCCTACAATGTTCCCAGCCACACTGATCTTACATTTTCCAGAACTCCCCAAGCACATTCCTGTCATAAGGACTTTGCACTGAATTTTCCCTCAACCCAGAATACCTTTCCATCAGTTCTTCATATGGCTGGCTCTTTCTCAGGCTTCAACTCCCAGTTTGAAGGCTACTTTTTCTAGAGAAAATTATATTACTCTCTTTGATATACATGACCTCTCCTTCCCTCCATAGCTCTATTATATCATATCTTTGTCTTAATAAAATGTGCTATTTCATACTAAGTTTCATAAATAAAACAATATCATTAATGTATTTTACCACTTGTTTTTATCTCTTTCTCACTAGATTGTAAAATCTTTGGGGCGGAAGCCATGTCTGTCTTATATAGTATTGTAGCACCAGTCTCTAGCAAAGGGTCTAACTGAACACCTGGTACACTGTCCAAAATGCCAGCTCATTTTGTGGAAAAAATGATGAGCTTGATAGCTGTCAAATGCATAGTATTCATTTTGCCAATCCTATCTTGAGGATTTGACAGTATTGTTCAATTTGTCCTTCTTGAAACCCTTTTGCCTTGGATTTCTGCAATATCACGCATTACTGGTATTCTTACTCTTGGAACACTTACTGTAATTTGCAATCTCCTTCCCCCCCATAAACATTTTTTAACTTTTAGCATTTTTAAGAGATTTACCTTTATCCTTTACTCTTCTTAATCATTATATGTTTCGAAGATACTCTGAACTATGGTCATTAGGCCAACTAAATGCTATATGTTAATAATTGCCTTCTTCCATCATGTGGTTAAAGCTATTTATCCAGATGCTCAGGATTCTAAACTGAAATAAATCAGGCGGAGAAGAACAGATACCATATGTTTGTACTCATAGGTCTAACAGGAGAAACCTAATGGCAGACCATGGGGAGGGGAAGGGGGAAAGAGAGTTGGGGAGAGAGAGGGATGTAAAACCTGAGAGACTATTGAATACTGAAAAGGAACAGAGGGTTGTAGGGGGAGGGGCATGGGGAGGGGAGGTGGTGGTAATGGAGGAGGGCACTTGTGGGGAAGAACACTGGGTATTATATAGAAACCAATTTGACAATAAACTATTAAATAAATAAATAAATAAATAGACTGATTATTTCTAAATTTCCTGAAACTTAGATTTCTCAAAGTTTTCATCCAGTTTTCCATAAATCCCATTGCTGTTTCTGCCTTTATATCTCCTATGGCACCTCCCTCTATCTAGTTACTTAAGTCATCTATTCATTTATTCATTTTTTTCAGTAAATACTGAATGGTTCCTATGTGCTGGACATTATTTTGGGAATATGGAGTAAGTACCTTGGTATAAAGAACAGGTACACACACACACACACATACACACACACACACACACACACACAAAATTGCCTACATTCATCTTAGAATCCTCCTTATCATTTCTTTGGTCATTTCATGTCTCTCACTGGTAACTCAGTTTTGTAAATACTTGTACATACAAACTCTGAATTTATTCCATTTGCTCCACTCTTTCTTTACTGGCCTTACTTCAAGTCCTTATCATTTCTACCATTACAATAACTTTTTAATTGTTACATGCCCCCAGTTTACCTACAGTCCACCTCCATAATACAAGATGAATCATTCTAAAATGCAAATCTTGTCACAATCTTCCACTAGATTAAAACTCTTAGTGAATCTTTCCCCCTACAAAATGAATACTTGTTCATACGTCTACAAAATCAAGTCCAGGGGACCGAAGCAGACGAAGACAAAATAAGGGTTATATAAAAGAAGGAGAGTAAAGAGCCCTAGGTGAACATTCCAAATATTTCAAAGTTTTTATTACAGCACATCATCATAATATGAAATGTGCTGGCACCAGCTGGAATAGACCAAGCAGATCCAATCAATTTATGCATGTATTTTTTCATCATAGAAATACTGCTTTCATTTTCTCTCTATCATTCTTTGTGCTTGTTATACGTTCTTATTTTATACTATTTGTTAAATTATTAAGTTTAATTTTAACTTCCAATTTCTGATGATTTATGAACACGCTGAACAAAACAGATCTCTGATGTAGATTTGTATGGGCCATGCTTGCTATTTGTACTGAATATGTGTGTCGTAATAAAAAGGCTTTATTTATATACATAATTTTCACTTCAACCTCAATTTTCCTTTAAGAAAACTTTACAGCAAATAATAATTTATCTATTGGGCCAATGTCAAATTTATCTTGATCATTACTTAATGAATAGGGCATACCAAATCGCCTACTTTTCTTTGAATTTTTGGAGTGATATTATTTATACAATTATAACTTATTTTGAACCAGAAAAAATCTTACTCTTCAGTCACCTTGATATTTATTTTTTTAATTGGAAGTAAACCTGACATTATACACAGATTGTCTTATTTGAAGGACATCATACAAAAAGCCATATCAGCCATTGTTTTCCTTGGTTGGCAGAATCAATCAATCCACCTATCAATCATTACTTATTAGGTGCCAACCTTGAGCCTGGCATTGATCCAGTTCTGTGCATTAGTGAAACAACAAGTACAAAAAATGGATAATAAGATGATAAATCCCAAATTGTAAAATGTGTTTATTTTTTTATTTTCACCAATATGAACTGTGTGAATAATTTTTTTCATATAAAATAATATTTGTAAGAAGCATTATTTTTAGTGTAATTGATAAAATGTATTATTTCGAATATGGTATTATATAAACCATGGCATCCAGATCTCTTCAGAAAAGCCATCCTAGGGATTTTGTGCTACTTAGTATCTTTCTGTATTATTTCCTGTTGAACAGTAAACCAGTACTTCCATCCTAGAAATCACAGCACTGTGTCACTGGCCCTCTTAGGAGATCTGTTTGGACGTTGATTTAGGTGCCTGGTATTTAGAAGGCTAGCTGGAAGGAACTAATTCTGAGCTCGGGGCTCTTCCTCAGTAGACTACAAGACCCCATCGTTCCATGTGATTCTGCATTTACACGCAACTTCCACTTGAGCTCTGAACTTGAGAGTTCAGGTAATCCCTGTAGTGCTTGGTCCCAGGAGACCAAACAGAAAGTCAAAGGAGCAATGCTTTTGCTAAATCAACAAAAAGCACTTACTGAAGTTTAGCCAAGATCTTTATATATATAAAATAACCTCTTCATCTAGATTCTCAGATTGTACTTCTCACTGATTCAAAATTTGAATTGGATGAGGAACTAGAAAGTGAAAGAAGCTTCTCTAGTGTGTGTGTGTGTGTGTGTGTGTTTAAGGGCTCTTTGTCACTATATGAGTTAGTTAATAGATTCAAGTCACTATATCCCAAAGGGTTTCCAATAAGCAGAATCCTCTGAACATCTAATTATTTCATTTGTAAACAACTTTTAAACACAACAATGTAGGGCAGTTGAATAATCATAGACTGCATTCAGACAATTTAGTAAATAGCAAGAAATAGGAGACAGCCAAGTCAGAGCCACTCAAGAAAACTATTTAAGTATTACTGGGGAAGGTCAGAGGGTCTGAAGACCTCTTCTCTCACTATTGTGAGCCTGTTTTTCAATATTGGTCTTGCAATTTCCAGTATCATTTAAAGTGCTTCCCTTGCCATAATTCAAAAGATAAAGACTCACTCATATTTTTATTTTTTAAAAATTTTTCTTAATGTTTATTTATCTTAGAGACAGAACACAAATGGGGGAGGGGCAGAGAGAGAGGGAGACACAGAATCTAAAGCAGACTCCAGGCCCTGAGCTGTCAGCACAGAGCCCGACGTGGGGCTTGGACTCATGATCTGTGAGATTATGACGTAAGCCAAAGTCAGACACTTACCTGACTGAGCCACCCAGGTGCCCCAAGACTCTCCTGTATTTTTAGACAGTCCACTCACTAAACAGCCATGCAGCACTTTCACAGAATACCCAATAAACAGAATTTCAGATCTCTAACTTTCTCCTTTTATGTTCTTGATCAACACAACTTAAAACTTGCCAAAGCTATACTCTGCTGTGTGTTTTAGAATAATAATATTAGCTTAATCTCTTTTAATATGTTGTTAATAGTGTTAATCTTCTGATTTAACAAAAATAAACATATTCAATTTGATATATTTGATTTGAATTATATTTGATTTGATTTGATTATAAAGCAATTTGATTATGTTTACCAAGAGTCGAAAAAAGTAGATATTTCCATTTTTTGAGGAGTCTATTCTAGTGATACAAAATTTATAAAGATGTCCATAGTATTGTCCATAATGAAATTCAAAATAAGGATATTCAATGTATAACGTTTAACATTAGCAAAAGATTAAAACAAATAATATTTGTAAAAATAATATTTTAAATTAGTGACTTGAAAGTGAAGGGGAAGAAAGGAGATCAGAATTACAAGGCACAAGAAAGTATATATTACATTACTTACAATTCATTATAAGTTCAAAAGTAGGTGTAACTAATCTATGATAATATAAATCAAAATAGTGATTGTCTGTAAGAGGTGAGAAGAGTTGGAAGGACATACAGAGGAACTTCATAGGGTAATAGAAGTCTGTATCTTGTTGGGAATATCGGTTACACGAGTACAGGCACGCCTCATTTTATTGCACATGGCTTTATTGCACTTCACAGCTAACTCCTTTTTTTTTTTTAAACAAATTGAATGTTTGTGATAACCCTACACTGAACAAATCTATTGGTGCCATTTTCCAACAGTATTTGCTCACTTTGTGTCTCTGCCTCACATTTTGGTAATTCTCTAAATTTTTCAAAAATTTTTATTATTATTATATTAGTTATGGTGATCTGTGATCAGTGATCTTTGGCATTATCATTGTAATTGTTTGGGGGCACCACAAACCAACCCACATGAGACAGTGAGCACACTCAATAGATGCTTTGTGTGTTCTGACTGCTCCAGTGACTGGCCATTCCCTTCTCTCTCTCTCTCTCTCTCTCTCTCTCTCTCTCTCTCTCTCTCTCTCTCCTCTGCCTTCCTTATTCCCTGAGACACAACTGTATTGAAATTAGGCCATTTAGTAACCCTACAATGATCTCTACGTATTCAAGGAAAAGGAAAAGTTGCACATTTCTCACTGTACATCAAAAGCCAGAAATGATTGAGCTTAGTGAAGAAAAGATGTTGAAAGCCAACATAGGCAGAAAGTTAGGCCTCTCACACCAAACAGCCAAGTTGTGAATGCAAAGGACACGTTCTTGAAGGAAATTTAAAGTGCTACTCCGGTGAACACATGAATGAAAAAAGCAGAACAACCTTATTGCTGGTATGAAGAAAGTTTTAGTGGTCTGGATAGATCACATCAACCACCAACAGTCCCTAAAGCCAAAGCCTAATCCTGGCAAGGCCCTAATTCTCTTCAATTCTGTGAAACCTGAGAGAGATGAGTAAGATGCAGAAGAAAAGTTGGAAGCTAGCAGAGGTTGGTTCTCCACAACATAAAAGTGGAAAGCAAAGCATTAAGTGTTGATATAGAAGCTGCAACAAGTTATCCAGAAGATCTCGCTAAAATAATTCATGAAGATGTCTATACTAAACAGATTTTCAATCTAGATGAAATGGCCTTCTATGGAAGAAGATGCCATCTGGGATCATAGCTAAAGAGAAGTCAGTGCCTGGCTTCAAAGCTTCAAAGGGCAGGCTGACTCTATTGTTGGGAGCTAATGCAGCTAGTGACTCTAAGTTGAAGCCAACACTGATGATTCTGAAAATTTTATGGCCCTTAATAATTATACTAAATTTACTTTCCCTACTCTTTGAATGAAACCACAAAGCTTGGATTACTGACAGCATATGGTTTTCTCAATCTGTTTGCAACATGGTTTACTGAATATTTTCAGCCCATTGTTGAGACCTACTGCTCAAAAAAAAATCCTTTCAAAATATCACAGTTCATTGGCAATGCACCTGGTCACTTAAGAGTTAAGGAAAGGTATTAAGCAGGCGGTGTTGTAGCTTATGGGCAAGTAATAAATTGTATCATGTGTCTTGAATGTATCATAGATAAGCTGCTATATAACGACTGCCACTTCAGATAGCTGTGAAATTGGGTGATTAACTAGTTGGTACCTAACCTTCTAATTTCTGTATATGTCTAATGACATGAAATAGAAGTGGGGGTTTTGATTTTTTACTTTGCTTTTCTGTTTGGAGTGTCATTGTAACTACTGTATTGTAAATGACGGAAAATAATTGCATATGTTAAAAAAATAAATTGTATTATATTAAAAAAAGAGTTCTGATGGATCTCTCTCTCTCTCAAAAATAAATAATTTTTATTTTATTTTATTTTTTAAATTTTTTTAAATGTTTTATTTCTTTTTGATACAGAGAGAGACAGAGCATGAGAGAGGGAGGGGCAGAGAGAGAAGGAGACACAGAACCAGAAACAGGCTCCAGGCTCTGAGCTAGATGTCAGCACAGAGCCCGACACGGGGCTTGAACCCATGAACGTGAGATCTGACCTGAGCTGAAATCGGAGGCTTAACCGACTGAGCCACCCAGGCGCCCCAATAAACAATTTTTAAAAATTTTAGAAAAAGGATCTCCTGGGTGGCTTAGTCCATTAAGTAGCCAACTTCAGCTCAGGTCATGATATCACACTTCATGAATTTGAGCCCGGTGTTGGTCTCTGTGTTGACAGCTCAGAGCCTGGAGTCAACTTTGGATTCTGTGTCTCCCTCTCTCTGCCACATCCCCTTTCAAAAATAAGTGGACATTTAAAAAGATTTTTAAAGAGGTTTGATAAATACATACAAGGAGATTAATGTTGTTTCCATGCCTGCAAACAACATCCATTCTGCAGCCCATGGAGATAGGATTAATTTCAACTTTCAGGTCTTATTAAGAAATATACTTTATAAAGCTATGTAGCTGCCGTAGATCATGATTCCTCTGATGGATCTGGGTAAAGTCCATTGAATGCCTTCTAGAAAGTATTTACCATTATAGATGTTACTAAGAAACTTTGTGGTTCATGAGAAGAGGTCAGAAAACCAACATTAGCAGGAGTTTTGGAAAGTTATGCCAACCCTCATGGATGACTCTGGGGGGGTTTAAGATTTCAGTGGAAAAAGTAACTGCAGATGTGGTAGAAACAGCAAGAGACCTAGAGTTAGAAGTAGAGCCTGAAGATGGGACCGAACTGCAGCAATCTCATGACTTTAATGGATGAGGAATTGCTTTTTATGGATGGGAAAATAACGTAGTTTCTTGAGATGGAACCCACTCCTGGTGAAGATTTGGTAAGACTGTTGAAAGGGCAACAAAGGACTTAGAATATTACATCAACTAAGTTGACAGAACAGCAATTGGAAAGAAATTCTACTGTGGGTAAAAACAGCACTGTATGCTACAGAGAAGTCATTCATGAAAGGACAAGTCACTTGTTGCAGCAAACCTCATTGTTGTCCTATTTTAGGAAATTTCCACAGCTACGCATACCCAAAACCCCAGCCTTTAGCAACCACCACCCTAATCAGTCAACAGCCGTCAACATGATGGCAAGATCCCCTATCAGCAAAAGAGTGAGGACTAAGCTGAAACTTCAAATGATAGCTAGCAATTTCTCACAAAAAATTTTTAAATTATGTACATTTTTTAGACCTAATGCTGTTGCACACTTAACAGACTACAGTATAGAGTAAACACAACTTCTGTATGCTCTAGGGAACCAAAAAAATTCATTTGACTCTCTTTATTATGATAGTCACTGTATGGTGGTGGTCTGTAACTCAACCTACAAAATCTCTGAGGTATGCCTGTACTATACATATATTTGCCGAGACTCATTGGTCTGAGCCTAATGCACAACACCTTCTATAAATTTTACAATTACAAATTAAACTTGTGTGCCAATATGTCAGCTACTATGGTATTTCCTCTCATCTCCAATCCCATCCTTCTATTGTCAACTTTGTGATGCTGAAACGGATCCCGCCACCACCCTTCTGTGTTGACAGGTAGTTCCATGCTAGGTTCTGCCAACAGAGAGCGATAGAGGGAGATTAGAAGCTGAAAGGAAGAAGAAGGGAAATCTCCTTGCCTCTTACTGTTTACTTTCTGTCCTGTGCATGTAGTTCCTGTGAACATCACTCCAGCAATATTTTTCACCCCCAAAGCAGCACTGCTAGCCCATTGCAGCAGCTGAATCCAATTTGCAGTTTTTCTCCACACTTGGAGAATCACACTTCAACATTTTACTAAGACATCAGCACTTGGCCAGAACCTGCTCCTCAGAGTTCTGAGTCCCAGGCCACAGGGACCCCTCCTTTATGGTTAGAGATACTGAAACCAGCTGAGCAATGCCTTTTCCCTCAGGGTTCTGGTTTTGAGGACTACAAAGACCTTTCTTTACATTTCTGGGTTGTAATAATTCTAATATTTAGAATATCTTCAGTTCTAGAGGTGGTAGCTATTGCTTACACCTTAGAATTTTCTTTTTATTCTTTCAGTTATCTAGTTAACAACCATAAGTAGGTAACAGTTCTTTATATTAAATTCTCTGTCTTCAAATAACTTGTTTTTAGGAGCACCTGGGTGGCTCAGTCAGTTGAGGATCTGACTCTTGATTTTGGTTCAGGGCATGAACTCAGGGTTGTGAGATCAAGCCTTATGTCAGGCTCCACACTGGGCATGGAAGCTGCTTAAGATTCTCTCTCTCTCTCTCTCTCTCTCTCTCTCTCTCTCTCTCTCTCTCCCTGTCTCTGTCCCTCTACCACTTGCACTCTCAACATTTTTAAAAACAGCTTTTTAATTTTGCCTTTTGCCTCTTGAAAGTATCTGTGTATGTTTGTGTGTATATATATATTTTTTTCCACATACCATCCACTTTTTATCTGCTCCAATTTCTTAACCTTCTTAAGCCTCCATTCCCTAATAAGTAAAATCGGGTAATGTTAGCTAGTACCTACCTCAAATCACTTTTATGTGGATTAAATTAAATAATACATTTTAAACAAACCGTGAAGTAGTAAATTGCACAAGTGTAAAATACCTGGCAAACCTAAATATCCAATATAATACAGCCTCAAGGGGCTTATTTTCTGGCCAATAATATAACGCAAATATGTTCTAATTCATAAGCTACAGAGTAGGTACATGAATGTTTATTTTCTTACTTGTCTTTAAATTGTATACATGCACTCTTTTCTATTAAATTTATTTCCAATAAGTAAAAATGGTATTGGGGTGCCAGGCTGGCTTAATCTCTGGGGCCTCAGATTCTTGATTTCAGCTCATTTCATGATCTCATGGTTCGTAGGATCAAGGCCCTGCATTGGGCTCTGAGCTGACAGTGCGGATTCCGCTTGTTACTCTCTCTCTCCTCCTCTTACCCCACTCACACATGCACATGTGCACTCCTTCTCTATCTCTCAAAGTAAATTAAATTTAAAAAATGATACTAAGAATATAGTGAACATGGTAAAATTATTATGAAAGACTACATATTATGAAAACACAGTTATAAAAAGTATCTTAGCACAAAGAATCTAAGAATCTCTAAGTAGTTATATTTTTCTTGTCAGTTTTTTTTTAAAGTGGGTTAACTCATAACAAAAACAAGTAAATCTAAAAAGTTACAAAAAGTTTTCTTCAGTTAAGTGGAAAATGTGTTCCACTGCGGGAATTTTAAGAGAACAAAAGGAGCCTCCCAGTTGCAATGGAGGAATAGGGTGTGTATACGTGTTCCTCGTGCCACATTTCCCACAGCACCATCTCCTCTGTCATTCCCTAAAGCTGACGGCATTCACGGAAAACTGTGCTCTGACTGCCTGGGTATATCATCAGGCAGCTCAGTAGTTAAATATTGCTAACTTAACAAGATCTTCATCATTCCTATTTTATAATAACCCATAAAATGACAGTATAACAGAATTACACACACACACACACACACACACATGTGCATGCACACACACACACACACACACACACACACAAGGGCTAGGGAAAGGGAAAAGAGATTTCAGCAGAATGATGTTAACAAAATTTTGAAGATGTTGAGAGGACAGATGACCCATAGTCGAATCAGAGCAGAGAGTGTGAAAGCTGAATGCCTTCAGGAAAGGAAACCAGTGCGAAGCAAGGTCAGGCTCACCACAGAACCCAACAACCATAAGAACAGTTGAAGATGGACCTAAAAGCAGATGTATTATTAGAAGTGTGTCTAAGCAGTTAGACTTCAGATCTCCTCTTTCCCAGATTGCATAGCCTAGCAAAAGGCAAGATTTTTCTAGAGAGCTGAAATGATAGATTTTCTTGACTCTGGGAACACCAGGCAAAAAGATCATGCACCCCTTTTATACCTGAAGCTTTCAGAAAACTGGATGACTTCATATTACATCTCATTTTTCTATTTCTCCCCACCTACTAACACTGAATTAAAAGACTCCTCTTTGAGAAACTGACCAACTAAGGAGAAATAGCCACAGATAGGGCAATTTGAGGTCACTGACAAAACAGCCAGGTTCTTTTTCAATTATCCTACTGGGAGACCACTAATAAATAAGCTCCGCCTATGCATGTTGACCTTAACATTAGCTTTTCCGTATTTCAATCTTAAACAAGACAAGGATCGCTGCACAATTTAAGAAAGCCTCAAACATGAACAGAGAAAAAAGGCCAAGCAAACTGAAATGATTGCTAATGAAATAGATGCAATGTGGGGAGTAGAAGAAAGCTTAAAAGAAAAAAGTCTATAATTACTGTCCTAGAGTGGTTATATAACCACTCTAGGTTATATATAAAACTGGATATATATAATTTCCAGAAAATGAGAACAGTATGCTATCAGGAAAGTAAAACAAACATATAAAATAAATATATAAAAATATGTCAAACATATTATATATAATCAGGTCATGAGCTCATGGTTTGTGGGTTCGAGCCCTGCATTGACAGCACAGAGCCTGCTTGGATTCTCTCTCCCTCTCTGCCCCTCCCCTACTCACACTCTCTTTCCTCTCAAAAAATAAACTTCTAAAAAATCTCTTAAAAAAAGGAAAGTAAAATTAGAGAACAAGGAGGAGCTCTGGGAAATTAAAAATGTGAGAGTAGAAATTTTAAAAATAAATCATAATGACTTTAAGAAATCTCTCTGAGGGGTGCCTGGGTGTTTCAGTGGGTTAAGCATCTGACTTCAGCTCAGGTCATGATCTCATGGTTCCTGAGTTCAAGCTCCATGTCAGGTTCTGTGCTGACAGCTCTAAGCCTGCTTCATATTTGTGTCTACCTGTCCCTCTACCTCTCCCCTTCTCAGACACTGTCTATCTCTCTCTCTCAAAAATAAATAAACATTTTAAAAAATTTAAAAAAAGAAATCTCCCTGAAAGTGAATGAAGACAAAAAGAGATATAATACATAAAAGAGGAATGATAAGAAAATAAGAGGATAAACCCAGGGGCTCCAACATCTAAAATAGAAGTCCAAAAAGAAAAGAAAAATGAAGAAAATATCAAAGAAAACAAAATACAAACAGAATATAAAACCCTTTCCAAAATCATTGGCATACATAGTTTCTCTGACACCTGGAACACATCATTTTAATGCCTCCTTCCTGTAATTAGTAGATTTGTATTTTATCAGAATCATATAATAATCAGTAATCATTTTCTTGATTTATTTTATTTTAAGGCAAGTAACAATTTAAAAAGAAGAATAAATGTCAACCTATCAGATATTATTTTATAGTAAATCATATGAACTTAAATCTGCACTTACAAGACAAAAATATTACACCTCACAGATAGCACTCTGCTTCAATTTTGAAAACTAAAATCCAAATTAAAAATTCCAGTAGTCACAAAGAATGACAGGATTGAAGTTATCCAAATTCCATTTCTTCATCTTTAAGAATTACTATACTATCATTATTTATTTTGAATCTATTATTTAAATATAGGAGTAGGTAGTATTGTAAGGATTGGAAAAAGAAACTACATCCAAAAAGAGCTCAAATAATTCTGAACCCTTGTAAACCTACTCTCAAAATGAATAAGTGTAGCTTGTCTGCACATATTGTGAGGGAGGGAGCTAATTCTATGGCTAGGTGTTCTCCATATTAATATCCATGCAGAGTACAATATTTCATATAGGATAAGGAGTGCAAATGTGATCATTTGAAGCTTACATATGCAGTACCAAAACTCAACAGTACCGGGGCACCTGGATGACTCAGCCGGTTACGTCATGGTCGTAATCTCAGAATTCTTCAGTTTGAGCCCCATGTTAGGCTCTGCAGTGACAGCATGGAGCCTACTTAGGATTCTTTCTCTCTCCCTCTGCCCCTACCCCCCCTCTCAAAAATAAGTAAACATTCTTTTTAAGTCAACAGTACCAACAATTGGTAATAACTGAGAAAAAAACAGATTTGGAAGAGAATTGCTGGCACATGGCCATCAAACCAAAGCATCTTTTAGTCAGTTTTAATACCATGTTTAAATTCCTTTTAGAGGCTCCTTATGGCCTACACTAAAAAAGACTGCTCTACCAGCCAACTCTTGGTAGTCTTTCTTCTAGAACTCAAAGATATGTTTCCATATTGAGATGATCTACCAAATGCTCTGAGAAACAAATGAAGAAACAGCCACACTAAAACATTTCATTTTAGAAATTGCAGAATATTTAAGTAAAGAAAAGTTTTAAAAATTTAAGAGAGAAGATATAGGTCATACACCACCAATCAGATTGCCCACCAGCAATAAGGAGAGCTAGAAAATGATAGAACAAGTTGTATATAATTTAAAGAGAAATTTATTTCCAACCAGAATTAAGCGAGCTAGAATATAGGAAGTTTGAGGGGGAAATAATGACATTTTAACACAGCCAAGTGTCAAAAATGTACTATCCATGAACCTTTCTCAAGAAGCTATGGAAGGATGTCCCGCATCAAAAATGAGGGGAAACACTAAGAAAGAGGGAAATGAGAGGCAGTACATAAAAGAAGTAAAGGAAATCCCCATGGTGGTGAAGGAACGGATCATATCTGAGATCAACAGGGTTAGAACAGGTTTCAAAACACAGACAATAGTATTTCAGAAGAAATGACCCAGCAAATAGATGGAGTGGATAGATTGTCACATACACTTGACTTTCTTTGTCTTGGCTCTCCTATTAAAATGTAAGCTCCATGAGGTCAGAGAACTGTCTCCTGTTTCATGTACTGAGGGCTGAGAATCTTATACTTGATAGTGCTTGATACATAGTTAAGCATTTCATAGGTATTTGCTGAAATATAGAAGAATACCGATACTTTTGTCTTTATTCTTATTCTCCTTCTAAAAATACCTTCTTCAAAGGATGAAAAGTACATGCCTAACAGTGTATTCTCAAATCTGATGTAGACTGTCCATTAAAAAAAAAAAGGAGAAGGAGAAGAAAGGAGTTACTGTTTTAAATGATACTTTAAGTGATATCAAATTGTACCCATATTTTTAGGAGTGCAAATTGACAACATCTATCAAAATTAAAATGCATTTACATTTTGACAGCAATTTCTCTTCTGTGGGTATAGAAAAGTGGCTTATATAAAGGTAGATTGCAGTGAAAAAAAAAGTCAGTGCAGTAGTATTTATAATAACTAAACAATTTATTTTTTTTATCTAAAGGAACTTAAGAAACCACTTTTTTTTTTTCCATCTAAAGGGACTTAGGAAATAAACTTTGGTGAAGCCATGCAATGGATTATAATGTAGATGTTAACACAAAATGAAGTACATATATATGTGTCAACTTATGAAGATTTTACCAAGTATATTATTAAATGAGAAAAGTGAGATGCAGAAAGATAGGAATGGAAATATCCCGCATGTACAAAGGAAAATATTCATAAATAATATGGTGTATTATTTATGAATAATATATTCATATGTATATATGAATAGGTGACATGGAATATTTAAGTAAAGAAAAGTCTTAAAAATTTAAGAGAGAAGATATAGGTCATACACCACCAATCAGATTGCCCACCAGCAGTATGAATAGGAAGACAATGTATAGGTGTCTTCTCCAACTATTAAATTCAAATTATCAGTAATAAGTATCACACATTAATTAAAAGAATCAGTAAATTTAGATTAACAAAAGAGCTAACGCATGGTATTCTGGTAAATGGTTAACAATTGGCTCCTCAAGAAAAATAAAATCCTTGGTTTATAGACTTTGCCAATATCTTTTGTGTAAAGATTCCCATCATGCTGATTTCACATTACCAGCATAATATTACTCAATTCAGAGTTGGAAAAAGATGTTCAGGATTTGCTCTCCTGAGCAAGGAGGCACCAGCTCCAGCACAACATTGTAGGCAGCCAGAAGATAAGGACTCGTATTCAGGGCATATGATCTCTGCTCTCCATCTTCATGGCTTCTTTATAGCTTTCCATCGTCCAGCAGGAAGGCCAGAAAGGCCATTCAGCAAGGCAAAACTTTCTGTGAGGTTTGATTTCTCTGTGAAGCTGGATGTGCAGAGCTGCTAAAGTCAGCTTTTGCACTGAACAAAGATCAGATAATTTACATGACTTTCCTTTGCCCCTTTTGGGCTTTTGGATATGTTTGCATGTAAAGTAAAGAAAATATTAGGTATAACAAAAATGAGCTATCAAATTGATATTTCCTGACCTTTTGAAATAGAAAGCACACCTTAAATTAACAACATGTATGGAATAGATGCAATGAGTTATGCCCTTTGACTTAAAACTATTTGCTTTCTAGATATGTGTGTATGACCATCAAGTTTCTGGCAGAAACCCTAATACTAGGTCTTTGGAAATCCCCACAGTAAATGCTTGGCTAAATAGCAAGAAAGGAGAAATGATCTTTCCTCTTAAGTGAGTGCTGATCCAAACAGCAGTTTCTCCATTTGCTCACCGCAGTGTCATCTACCACCATCACATCTGGGCAAAGGTCGTGTATCAACAATGTTTATCTACGTATATGTTTATTCACAGCTGGAAGTAGTCAAGGAGTGTAGGTGTGAATAAATAAATAAGAAAAATCAGAAGAAGGAAGAGGGAGGATTTCTGGTATAATATATAAATCATAGCCATCTTAATAAGGTCCTAACATCCAAAATAGGTGACCCTACCATTGACACCAGGACATTTGTGGAAGGGAAGAAGGTACATAACTGATAATTAAGAGGAGACAGAAAGTATAACCTAGGAATATGGAATGGGAATAAATTGAGAGTATGGAAATTTAACTCATAAAGATGAATAGGAAAAATAAACCTAATTATCCATTTAAGTAATCCAGAAGATCAGAGTCACAGCATATGAGGTTAAAATACATTGACTAACTTACAAAGCTACTATATGATATTTTTAGAGAAATACAGTTGGATCTTGTTTTGTAGAAATAAGTGTATTTAAAAAAGACATTGATGATGTAAATGTTTATTACATTCAATTACCCATTGACTTTAATTATGAAGGTAGACGTCTAGCTCTACATATTTAATAAAATTACTTCTGTAAGTGCCAAAATGTTTAAAAATGATATATCTGGGGCACCTGGGTGGCCGGGTTGGTTGAGCATATGAATCTGGCTCAGATCATGATTTTGCAGTTTGTGAGTTTGAGTCCCACATCAAGATCTGTGCTAAGAGCTCAGATCCTCGAGCCTGCTTCACACCCTATGTCTCCCTCTGTCTCTGCCCCTCCCCCACTCATATTCTCTCTCTCTCTCTCTCTCTCTCTCTCTTTCTCTCTCAATCTCTCTCTCTCTCTCTCTCTCCAAATCAATAAATAAACATTAAAAAATAAAAAATAAAATAAGAATGATATATCTATTGAAAAGGTAATAACATTAACAATCAACATTGTGCAAAGTTTCTTAAGTTTTGGGTTTTTTTATGTTTATGACACTACTTTAGAGGCATAAAAAAAAAGAAATAGAATTTTAATCTAACAGACCACATTGTTCCAAACAGGAAGGTCTACTGACTTTCTTACCCAATGTTATACAACAGAAAAACACATCTTTTCTTTGGTTTATGAGACCTTGTTTCAGAAGAGTTTATAAAAAATGCTGACATAAAGAAATAAAAAAGATTAATGTAAATTAAATATTGGAAAAGATAAAAAAAATATGAGACAGTCCCTCAAATACAGTAGTAAATTTACTTTGCACATTCATATTTGTTAGAACTTATACAACTGTAAATAAAGTAATGGAAGATTACATTTGCCCCGAGTATTGATTTAAGTAGCAGATTTTTGGGATCCTCTATTGGATGGGGAGAATAAAAATCCTCTGATACAATAATTCTATTAATCCATGTCAAAACAATGTCCTGAATTGTCAATTTTGTAACTTAAAATTTCTGTACATAGAGTTTCTGCATTACAGCATGTTCTTGTAAAACTTAAAAGGACTGTCACTTTTCCCATTAGACAAAACTCTGCTCAGACCCCAGCCTGAGTAAAATGTCAGGTTCTGATCTCTAAAACCAAAGGAGAATGTGTAGTGCATAATCAAACTGAGTTTTGCCTTGCTAAAGCCAGAAATAATTCCTTTCAAGTTTCTTCTGACTTTATCCAGGCTGTGTAATCCCAACCAAACATGGCCGGTTCTGGGGCTTTGGTGCACACTATGTTAGAAACCCTAGAGGATGTCTTTAAAATATATTCAAATATTAAAAGTTCTTTAGTTTCAAATGAAATTTTAATGTGTATAAGTTAAGGACCAGAATTTATAAATGCCCCAATGTTATTAGCTATAATATTTGTGAAAGATTATTCTATAATTATGTTTAAATTAATGGAACAAGTGTATCTGCAGACACAAACCAGAATAGAAAAGAATCATGACTTGAATATAAATCTTAATTGGCATTATTATAATAATATCTGAAGAATTGATGGTCAGATGAAACAGAAACTTTGTTTAATAAACACAGTGCTGCACTCAATAAAAGAAAGATTGTAAGGAAAAAGTTTAGCTATCATATTACTCACCTATTCATTCTAAAGCGTAATTGTCAGCTTTATTTTCCTATGCCAGAGTAAGCGGCTGCATCTTTGGGATATTTACAATTTGTGCAATTTATTGAGACAGATCCAATTCCTTTTTTATTTGTTTTCCCAAAGCACCTATTTTTTTACCTTTGCTGACCAGTGCAAAATCATCCTCACTAATGTTTATAAAATACCACATTATTGTTAGATATCGAATCCAAATGCAAGCACTGCAGGTTCTAACAGATAGGATCTTGATGGAATCTGTCTTTAGATTGCTGTTGTCCAAACTGCCTAAGCATAGATTCTGTAAAAGTCAGTGACATGAACGCATGGAAAGGAAGAAAGACAGGAGTGTGTGTGTATGTGTGTGTGTGGGCACAGATGTGTGTTTGGGAAAAAGAGCAGATGGAATCAAATGGACAGAAAAGGAAAGAAAGAGAAAATTCAGCTACAAAAAACATTCTAAAACTTGGTTGTAAAAATAAAGCAACAATCAACCTTTCTCAATAGCTATTAACCCATCATAAGTCAAATGTAAGAGCTATTAAGATTTATGCTCAGAAATTCTTAATTCTTAATTTGAATTTTTAAAAATTCTTAATTTGAATATGAAAACATTTACAAGTTATTTATACTCCAAATTCTTAGTATTTATAAATGAGACTACATGTGATAGGAAATATCAACTACCATAAAAGAGCATTAAATTCTGTAGCTACTAATTAAATTAGTAAGTAGAGGTGCTATTTCCCAGTAGTAAAGGAGCCATAGAACATTTCACTGCTTTTCTTTCAGTCAGTGCTGAAATTCTGCCTTCTTCTCCCACAGAGAGAATATTTTCTGGGTGGTGGGAATGTGCAGAGACTTGATTTCCGTAGATTCTCTGCCCAGCATTAAGGAAAAATGAGGGCTAGTTCTGCATATTTTCAGCATATGGCACACTCCACATTAAAGCAGGAAAAATACAAATGGAAGAATGGAATCAACACTAATTTTACCTGTGTCATTTGCGAGGGATTATTCCATGAACACTTCCTACATGAGCCCCTTTAATCCTCCAAATAACTGTGATATAGTAATTACTCCCATTTTACTAAAGAAGAAATTGGAGCCCTGAGAAGACAAGGAAATTATCCAAGGTTATAGAGATAGTAAGTACAGAGCAGATAGCATCCCAATAAGGAGACCTAAGCACATGTCTGAGTCTTTACATGTGTAAAACCTAGAGGTAGTTCATAATAAGCAGGGCTTATGAAGAAATTCAGAAAATGTGAACATAATCCACAAATGTATTGCTGCTTCATCATGAGTATTTGCATTAGTTTGAAATCTATATATGTAGGTATTATTGGAGGAAACTCTGGGTCTGTGAACATTTGATGTGTGAAATTAGTAAAATGAGTTGCTCTTAGTTATTAGTTAACAACTGAAATTCGGTCTGGGTTGACCACTGACCCTGTAAAAGACCACAAGATGAACCTGTTTGTTGAGAAAGCAGTTTCCAAGATCTGCTTCAGAAAAGATTAACATCACTTTGACAGAAACTCAGTCGCACCTCCAAGTGAGGACTTACAGGATACTAGGGTCTGGATTGGGTGATTTCAAGGCAAATGTTAAAAGGTGGAGAACTGGTTGGGATTGAGTTGAGTTTATGATATTGTAGCTTTGAATTGGTGAAAAAGCAAGAACAAATTCCTGAATTGAGCATTCAGGAGCCAGCTTAAGTCCTGATAAATAAGCTGTTTTCGTTCGGTTATAAGCTTATGTTTCAGCAGGAAGAATTTTTTGTAGCACACAATTAAACTGCTCTTACTTGTCCCATGTTGTGTAACTCTGCGGCAAGAAATTTTGGTGGTTTGGGCTATCATTTGTGTCATGTCAAATAAAAAATGTTTCAGTTTTATACAGCAAAGCCCATTTTGATGTGCTCTCTCCTGAGAAGGGTGAAAATGAGTGAACCCTCAATACTCTGACTTTACTTCAATCTTGATTTCCTATTTTTCTGGCCTTTTAATCTTTCTTCCAATTATAGAAGGAAAAATATCCTTTTTTTGTGAAAATAAGCCCACTTATCTGAAGACTAGCTTGTGAACCTTTATAATTCCTTTGGGATGAAGCTTACTCCAAGTACCTTTCATTTTTCTCATACCTCTGTTACCTTATCCTCAATGTTTAAATATACTTAAGCTTGTGGTCTTTATAACATTGACTTAAAACAAACCTTGCACAATCCTAGGTCATTGGAACACATGAGTTTAAATGCACTGGTGGTCCTCCAGGAGAAAAAACTTAGGGAGTCCAGGACAATATTTTCCCCTAAATCTGGAACAATAAGGAAAGTGAGTTCTGAAAGTCTTTGTAGAGCAATATCCCTACTAGTTACAAAACTGCATTTGGATAATAGAGACAGAAGACTATTTCATGAAAAAGAGCTACTAAGTGATAAGGAATCATAAGTTTAGTTTAGTTAGTATGAATTTTAGACAGTTAAAGAGTTATGGGCCAATATGAATCCTATTGACTTAATCTTTGAGCCAGTCTCAAAAGCAATGGACAGAGAGAGCTCCCTGGGTAAAATTTAAAATTGGCACCTGTACACAGAAGGCAAGGAGAGACTGAATGAAGAGGCAGGCCACTCCAGACTCTTAAGTGATACTTTTAATGAGAAAGTACATCTACATATGAGGCTTATCCTGGGTGGCTGCAAAATGAGTATATATTTGCACCCACTTGCCAGAATATTACAAGTTTATATAGAGACCTAATGATGTTCAATCATGATGTCTCAACACCACATGGTTCTTTCAAGGTTGTGGCCTTGAAATGGTTCTGAGTGAAATGGAAACAGTGGGCAAAACATACATTCCAAGGACAAGGAAGTAGGTAAGAAGCTTCTGACAGCCCAGGTCCAGCTCTGGGTCATCCAGAGGTCACATCCTCTCAATGCCCTTCTCTAACAGAGACAGACAGACAGGCAGAAAGACAGTTACAAAAACAGAGACAGAGACCGAGAACAATCCAGCAAGTCGTGTCATTTAGAAAACTTGTTGTACAGAGAAGAATTTGGTCCTTCAACAGTCACTTGAATGTCCTGAGGAACAATTTTCAGCTAGTTAGAATTAAGTCTGAGAGCGAGCTGTTCCCAGGGCTCAGGGCTCTACCACCATCTATGAGGAATGCTGACTCTACATTGCTTAAATATGCGCAGAGGATTGTGTGTGTACACATGAACACACACATATATGTGCATCTGTGTATGTGTGTAGGGTTCCCACAAACCGAGTAAGAAACCAACCATCTCAGTTTTGGGGAACAGGCCAAGAAGGTTCAGGATAACTATCAGTCTCCATGCCCTTTTCCTTGGAAAGCTTTTAAGGTGGTTTTCTCAGCTATCTTGGTATCAAATGACTTTACCAGGAAACTATGCCTGAATTAAAAACAATCCAGTAGGGATGTTCCTTTGTTTGTTTGTTTGTTTTATAGCTTATTTTCAAGTTGGTTTCCATATAACACCCAGTGCTCATCCCAGCAAGTGCCCTCTTCCATGCCCATCACCCACTTTTCCCTCTCACCCACCCCCCATCAACCTTCGATTTGTTCTCAGTATTTAAGAGTCTCTTATGGTTTGCCTCCCTCCCTCTCCTTAGCTATTTTTTCCCTTCCCTCCCCTATGGTCCTCTGTTAAGTTTCTCCTGTTCCATATATGAGTGAAAGCATAGGGTATCTGTCTTTGTCTGCCTGACTTATTTCGCTTAGCATAATACCCTCAAGATCCATCCATGTTGCTACAAATGGCCAGATTTCATTCTTTCTCATTGCCATGTAGTATTCCATTGTATACATAAACCACGTCTTCTTGATCCATTTGTCAGGTGATGGACATTTAGGCTCTTTCCATGCTTGGCTATTGTTTAAAGTGCTGCTATGAACATTGGGGTACATGTGCCCCTATGCATCAGCATCCCTGAAGGATAGTCCATTTGAATGATCACTAAGAAACCTAATTAGCATAGCTGTGTCTAAAAGATTGGATAAAGGACCAGATAATACTGGGATGACAAGCCCAGGTGGACAGAATGGCCCACACTGCCCTATGGTGACTTATAATTAATTACCTTTCAAATCTCCAGGATCTGAGTTCATTCATTTCCTTCTTGAGCCATGCTTGTGTGAATAGTTTGATGTAAAAACAAACAAAACAAAACAAAATCCAATAGTCAGGGACAAACACTTCATAGCCATCCCTTGGCATCAAACTTGGCTCCCGTTTCTCTAGAGAAGCGTAACAGGCTGTTGTTAAGCTGACTCATCCAGCACCATCAAAGGCCAGGTTTCGCAAAGATTAGAAACATCCAAGGACATTTCACCTACCGTACATCCAGCTGAGGGTGAAGAGGTTTTGTAAAACCACGCAGGACCAGGTACACGGAGGACTGTGCCTTCTCTCTAGAGTAAAGACCACAGGCAGGAGGAAAGGAGCAAGTTCAGGGCATGGTGAGAAGGACAAGGGTAATAGTTTTTGAGCCTTAGTGTGGATTTGTAAGAGGACTGTGTCAGCTGCCTCCTCTCCCATGTTGCTTCCTAGAGGGGATCAGCAGAGAAACCCCAGCTAGGTTTGAAAATCCAAAGGCAGAGTCTAACTTCCCAAAGTATCGTCTGTAAGGACATTATGTCGTAGAGAAAAGCGTCCAATAGAGACACTGAGAAATGGGACAGCAATGGCTGGACATTAGACATGAGGTGCCAGACTGGGGGTGGGGGGTGGTCCTGGCAACACCCCTACACAGATACAAATCTCACCATGTTGCCAAGAGAGACTCACATTTTCACATGACCCTGAAAAGGCAAATACATTTAGCAGTAGAAATAGTTGATGAACAAATAGGAGATTTTGGGCCGAGGTGAGAAGCTGCCACTCAGCAGTAGATGGGGTACGGTACATTTATACATCAGCATCAAAAGATGGGACAGGATGCGTTCATGCCGCAGCCAGGGCCTGCACAGGGATCACAAGGGCTTCAGGAGGAGGTCAGAGGGCAAACCCCAATAGATACCAGTGACACTAAGCTGACCAAGGACTAAATGCCTGATAGGGGAATCAGAAGGCATCCATGAAATCTTGGAGGGTACACTACATAGAGTATGTGGAAAGGTAAACCGTGCATTTGTTTTGGGCTTAAAACTGAAATGTCTGAGAAAAACACAGAACTATTGAGTTCATCTAACTAAACATTCAAATGAGACTAAGTTTTCTGTCAATAGGAGTGGGAGTTCAAGATAAATACTAAGTTTAGTTTTAAAACATGAAGTGTCATTTCCTGTGCACCTGAGCATGTGTAAACCGCATTCACTGAAATGGAAATTAGAGACGAAAGATACTAGTATCCTTGCCTACTCTGTCTTATCCAACCACATGGGTCTTTGTATACATTTTAAGTGGGATAAAACTGAGGTTAACAGAAGTTAAGTAACTCATATACATAGCTAGTAAATAGATCCAATATTTAAAATGAAAGATGTATGAATTCACAGCTAGTTTTCTGTAACATATTGGAAGTTATTAATATCCTGCTTTAAAATTACCCTGCTGTCCTTTCTAGCACACATGTAGTATTTTTCTTCTTAATTGCCAAATTTCTAGAGCAGATTATTAAATTTGATATTTTATTTTAGCATCAAGCACCTCTTCAAATGCAACTCCTAAGTCTATATGCTTTTGTGAACACACATACACACATGCACACGCATACTGTATAAATGGAGCTGCTCCGGATGACTGAGAGGTGAGGGGCCCACAGGGCCTAGTGCAGCACTCCATCAATTTCAGTGATGATCTCTAAAGCATTTCCTCAGGACTCTCTTAGAAATTCTAATATGCTCTCTTTTGGAAAGAGTTGAGCATATTTATATACCAACTGTCTCTTTGCCTGCTACCTTTATTCTCTTTTACTTGTACCATTTCATGAAACTGATCTCTGAAATGCTTAAAACGTCTCCTCTTGGTCAAATTCAGTGGACTTTTATCAATTCTATTTGTATTTATTCACAGTCTTTACTGCAATTAAATCCTTTACCCCTTCAGCTTGTCTTTTCACTCTTTCAGAACATGTCAATTAGTTAGTCCTCATACTCTCTGACCATTTACTCTGCCTCCTTATCAGGCTCAACTTCCTGCTCTTCATTTCTAACTAGAAATGAGACTGAAATCTTACTTCTTTGATCCTCTGCTTCTGCACACACTTTTTCAGTGAGCTGATCCTTTCCCCAAACTTCGTTTTATGATCCCTTGGTAATAATTCGAATCATAAACCTCTATACTTTCCCACCACAGGCTCCTTCCTAGTGATCCCCACCAAACTTCAAAAGCCCCAAACTGAAACTTCTAATTTGCACCTCAGAACTGCCTTGCTTTCCCCAATGTTCTACTACAGCACTAAAATTATTTTTTATCGCCCAGAAGTAAAAACTTAAAAGCCCAGTTTATTCTTTTCTTACTCCCTATCAATATCCACTCTGTCACATTATTTTAGAAAATCTTCCTTCAAATATCTCTCAGATTCATCCCTTTCTCTCATTCTGGCACTGGTATTACTCTTGCAAAGGCTCACGTCTGGTTTGCTGCAAATTTCCTGGATTATTATGTTTCTACCTCTATTATCCGCACACTCTTCTCCATCCTGCATGTAAATACCCAGTTAAACTTCATGCACCCCTCCTCCCTATGGATACTCTGTTTTCTGGTTCCTTTCTATTTTGTTTTGTTTTGTTTTATTTATTTTATTTTAATCTATTTTATTCTATCCTCTTCTAATTCCAGTAAGGTTAACATATATTCTGATTCTTTCCTATTGGTTTGGACATGTTGCCTACCTCTCCCTATCAGGCATTTCCTCTACTACCCGATGATCTCCCAACTACCTGGTGTGCGTATGCCATCTGGCATCTGCTTTTTTCTACAATCTGATCCTCTGTGTATTCAAAAAATGCAAGAGGCTTTACTCAGTTTCTTTACTTGCCCTGCCGATTCTTCCATAAGACATTTTTATGCTTTTGAGCAAATAATAATTTAGCTTGTAAAGACTTCCTTATCTTTCTAGGTATTTGTGTATGTGTTTCTCTTTGAGGACAGGAATCACATCATCCATATTTTATATCCCTCCAGCACCTAGCACATTGTTGAGCACAGTGTTGAGGACATGATTAATGGATTTATCTGACCCTAACTTCACTCTGCCTTGTCACCTGTCCTTTTCCCCAGTAGGAACTGTTGAATGATTACCATCCTTCTCACATCCTATTTAACAGAGAAAACAAAAGCTATTGAATGAGAATACTCTCAACTTTAAAAAAAAATAATGTTTATTTATTTAGAGAGAGAGAGAATGTATGTGAGAGAATGGGGGGGGGTGCAAAGAGAAAGGAAGACAGAGAATCTAAAGCAGGCTCCGCACTGTCGGCTCAGAGCCTGATGTGAGGCTTGAACTCAGGAACCATGAGATCATGTCCTTAGCTGATATCAAGAGTCTGCTGCTCAACCGACTGAGCCACCCAGATGCCCCTACTTATACATTTCTTCAACGCGCTTCTAAATCTTTCTCTTCACCAGTACTCCCTTTCCTTCTGTCTATTAAAGAGAGGTGTATTTTTAAAAATGCCAAAGTTAATCCTTCTACTCATGCATTTGTTTCCACTATTTGCCCAAATTTTGCTTCATTGGGTTTTTTTTCTTATGTTTTTAGTCCCATTCTCTCTTTTCACTTCTTCCCTTAGACCTACATGCTCAGTGTTCATCTTCCCAAAGAGCCCTTCCTCCTTTCTCCTTCCTCCTTCCAGCCCATCGCCTTACTTCCTCCCTCCACCCAGCTTCTAATAAAAATCGTACCCCATAGGCAACACTTGAGTACATCCTGGAAACTGCTTCACCTGCCTCCCATGAGCTCTCTGCTACTCAAACCGCTTACTAATAAGCAGCAAGAGATGACATGGTCTTGCTCAGTATCCTCTTTTTAGATCCCCTACAATTTGAGTTTTCTTTTTTATTCTTTGTGGGGTTTTTTGAGATATAATTAACGTATGATGTTTGTAACTTCAATACAACCGGTTGGTTTGATTTATGTGTGTAATATGATTACCACGGTAGTGTTAGTAACCACATTATGCCATATACTTTCATTTCTTTTTTGTGTTGAGAACAGCTAAGATATAGTCTTTTAGCAACTTTAAAGTTTATAATACAGGATTGTTGACTCTATTCACTGTGTTGTGCATATGACCTCTAGAAGTTATTTATTTACTGGTAGTAGGTTTGTACCCTTAAACATTTCCCCAATCTCCCTCACCCACCACCCAGCTCCTGGTAACCATCATTCTACTCTGTTTTTAGCAGTTCTTCTCCATCATTTTTTTTAGATTCCACATATAAGTGAGATTATATGGTATTTGCCTTTCTATGTCTCACTCAGCAGAGCACCTTCAAGGTTTATCTATGTTATGGCAATGGAAGGATTTCCTTTTAATGGATGAATAGTATTCCATTGTATACATATATACATACGTATTGTATACATACATATACATATACACACATATATATACAGACACTCAACTTGTATACACGTGTATACATACACAATGGCATATATATTTGTAATATTTTATATGTCACATCTTCTTTATCCATTTATCCTCTTATGGACACTTGGGCTGTTTCTATATCTTGCCTATTGTTAATAATGGTGCAATAAATATGGGTATTCAGGTGTTCTTTCAAGATATTTGTTTATTTATTTATTTATTTATTTATTTATTTATTTCTATTTTTGAAGAGAGTAAGTATGTGAGCAGGGGAGAGGGGCAGATAACCCATGCTGAGCGTGGAGCCCAGCATGGGCCTTGGTCCCATGACACAGGGCCCAATCCCACCACCCTGGGATCATGACCTGAGCTGAAATCAAGAATTGGTTGCTCAACTGACTGAGCTACCCAGGTACCCCTCAAGATGCTGATTTAAATTCCTTCAGATATATACCCAGGAATGAGATTTCTAGATCATGTGTTAGTTCCATTTTTTAATTTTTTAAAGAACTGTCATATTTTTTTCCTTATTAGCTATAAAAATTGAACCACCATATGATTTTTCAACAGTAGTCAAGTCTTTTTGGTTTACTCCCATTTGAAAAAGTTTCTCCCGTGACTTATGATACCACACTCCTGCTCTCTTGCTAATATTGTCTTCTTTTCCTTTTGCTCACCCTTCGTCATGAACTCCTTTTCCTCTTTCCTTTGCCAAAGATAGGATTTCCCAACAAGAACACCAGGCATTTTGCTGATGGATCTAATGCGTTCAAGTGAGAGAAACTATGTTGAGTCTCTTGGCTTTCAGGGAGGTTTGGAGGAATGGACCTCAGGGAGCTGGTCGCTCACAACTAGGAGCAGCCTGGTCAGTTTGGCTCAGTGTGCCATGAGAAGGTTAGCACTTTGCATGCATACTGTGTGGTGTTCAGAAAATACTGCCCTAAGGCTCTATTCTGAACACAATTCTCATCTTTTGTCAGAGAACTATTTCCTACTTTCTTTCCTTAAAAACAAACAAAAAGCCCCCAAATTTGAAAAAATTTCCTCATGCCTACAAAGGAACAGCCAAGCACCTCATCTCGAATTCAAAGTTGCTTATAATCTGACCCACTTCTATTTTTCTAGTTGTAGTCTCCATCATTTTCTGCCATGTAAATAGTCATCCAGCGATAACCCAATGCAGACTGTCAACTCTGGTGGGTGGTTTTACATTTGAGAGCTGACGTATATGGCCTCACTTATTTCTCCAACTGTTGAACTCACCCGAATAAGAGCCAGCCCAAAATGTCAACTCTTCTGTGTATACTACCTCAATCCCTTTGTTAGAAATGAATGAATGTTTGATTTTTATATATTCCCATGGTACATTTACAAATACCTATAAAACTACCAATTATAAAGATCTAATTTGTACTCTCTGCTACTTGACAATGTTAGGTAAATAGCAAGTGCCGTTTGTATACAAAGAAGTTTCACATATAGCAAACTTTACCTTCATTTAAAAACCAATTAAATTTATATAGACAGAGTTTTGTGCAAGATATTCACGTATTTGCAAAAAAATTCCATACTAAATGTAATGCCCTTTTATGCCTGTAAAATGTGAGCTATAATAACTCTCCTACCTATCTCATAGTTTCCCTGCTCCAACTCATTCTACCCGAGGACTAAATGAAATAATTGATGTAAAAGCACTTTTATGATAAGTGTAAGGCATTATACAAATGTCTGGCATTAGTAGTACATGCAGCGTAGCTGCTATGGCCTCAAGCAGATTTCTTTCATAATGGCTAAGTCCATACATGCTAAATGAAGGATAGCACTGCGGCAGTCATTGGATATTCCAAGCCAATCAATAATTATACCCTAAATAGATAGAAAATTGAAGCAAAAATGTTTTGGTTTAAATTATTTAGGCGGTTGCTTCAATTCTGTGCTTTATTGTATGTAGAAAAAAATTACATTAGATAACTGTGTATGTAATACAACCATGTATCAAAGTTTCCCTTGAAAAATGAAAGTACTTTGGAAATTTTCATTCAAAAAGTGATTTCCTTGCCAGTTTAAAAAACCTGTTCTTCCTTTTTAATATCATCATCCTGAATAATTGGTTTACATATTTAACTTTTTACATATATGAATATAATCTAATTAAACCGCATGCTTTTAACAAGTATCTGTTAGATGCCAACGTACAAAGTCACTTTGCTGTACGCCATGTATTAAAACAAATTGTCACACCAAGATCCCTATCAACATAGTGCATTCAAAGGAAATAGGATACATATAAACTATGATTGAAGGGATGATAAAATAAGGCCTATAGGTAAATTATAATCAAAGAGAGTGCGATCAATGCTAACTTAGATTGGACTAAGTGTATTGCAAGGAAGATCCCATGGAGGAGATAGCCTTTGAATTTGTCCACATATTTTACTTTAGATGTGTATGAATGTTCAAGGTTAGAAGGAGAGAGCAACTCTGGTTTTCCCATTATAACTATATTTTTCAGCTTAGATGGAAACAGTTCCAGGGCAATTCACCCCCTCCTGGTTTTCTATCTATGTGTGTGCATCTTTGAGAAGTGGGATTAGAGAGAAACCTGCAGGCATATTAATAAATAAATTTCACATGCTGTTAGATATTAAGTAAACATACAGATAAATATTCCTCTAGGGGTTATGATCTTATAACCTGGAGACTTCTAATTTGGCACCTGTGACATATAGTTACTTCCCATGGGGGTTTTCACTAAATTAATTCTCATATTTTCAATTTTAAAATATATGTTCAATCCAGGTTTACTTAAAGTTCTTCCTGGATGATTCAATGTGTTAGTTGTATATAAACAAAGTAAGTTGTAGGTTTACACTTAATATGTCTGTTCTCATTTTCTATCATATCAAATGTAAAACAATGTGCAATCTAAATATTTGTCAGCAAAAAACTGAAAGATACTAAAATATTAAATATTAATTCTAAATACCACTGAAAATACTATAGATTATTTAAAAACTAAAGATTCTTAAGGTTTTGAAATGCATATATTAGGCAATAATCAATCAAACAAAATTCAAATGTTAATTAGCTACATATTTGAAAGTTTCAGTAGCAAAGCAAAGAAATTCTGTTAATTTATTATTAATTTACTAGAACAAAAAATGTTAATATGCTATGAGAATGGCTGGCTTAGAAAAGTGACACCAGCACACAGTGACTTTAAGTTTGAACTGAGTTCTCTTGCAAGTACTTACTATGTATAAGTTATAAACCCTTCTTAGGTTAAAAAATTATATTTAAATATATGAATAAAATAGAAATTTTTATATATATTACAACAGATATAGAATATCGCCTTCAGAGGTATTACTTGATGAGATTATTTAAAACCTAATCTTATGTATTGGTAAAAATGTTCCTCTTTTTTTTTTTAACCATAAACATGAACTTATTTAGTTATCAACTAGTCAAAAACATAGTAATAGGTTGTCCAGGGTGGAGAAAAATAAAATGTCTCATGTTGGGGTCCTCAGTTAAGAGAAGGAGAAAGAACACAGCAAACTCCTGCCTTCCACCTTCTGACTTATGCAGAGACAAGAAAGATAAGCAAGAGAAAATATCTAGTAACTGGGATGACAGGACAGCAGAGCCAGCGTGGAGGGTAAAAATAAGGTTTAAGAAAACACTGTCAGAGAGAGGCCACAACATTGGGAGTTATGAGAGATTGAGGAATGACTTTGTAAGACAAAATTTATGGAGAAATTCCTCAGATTTAGAAAGAGCATTAAACTAGCAATCACAAGAGCTGAGTTCCACATCCACTTCCACCATTTAGTTAGAAAAAATGACATATATTGTGTCTCCAGTTATCTCGTCAAGAAGGAAGAGATATGCCTACTTTGGAAGACAGTTTGGCCATTTTTTACATAGTTAAACATATTCTTACAATAGGATCCAGCAATTGTGGTTTTTTGGTATTTATCCAAAAAAAGTTGAAAACTGCATCCACACATAAACATGCACACAGATGTTATAACAGTTTTATTAAGAATTGCCAAAGCTTGGAAGTAGACAAAATATCCTTCAGTAAGTGACTGTATAAATAACCTTGGAACGTTTAGGCAATGGAATATTATTCAGCATTAGAAAGAAAGGAGGTATCAAGCCACAAAAAGACATGGGAGAAACTTAAATGCATAAAACTAAGTAAATTATACCAATATGAAAATGATACACAGGGTGCCTGGGTGACTCAGTTGGTTGAGCATCTGGCTTCAGCTCAGGTCATGATCTCACTGTTTGTGGGTTCAAGCCCTGTGTTGGGCTCTGTGCTGTCAGATAGCTAAGAGCCTGGAGCCTGTTTCAGATTCTGTGTCTCCCCCTCTCTCTGACCCTCCCCTGCTCAAGCTCTCTCTCTCTCTCTCTCTCAAAATAAATAAAACATTTTAAAAAAATTAAGAAAAAAAGAAAATGATACACATTGTATGATTTTAACTATATGACACGCTGAGAAAGGAAAAAGTTTGGACACAGTAAAAAGATCAGTGGTTGCCAGGGATTGATGGGCAGGGGTAGATAAATAAGCAGAACACAGAAGTTTTTAGGGCAGTAAAAATATTCTGTATGATACCATGATGATAAATACATGGCATCATATATTTTCAGATCCATGTGACTGATACACAGCACCAAGAGTGAATTCTAATGTAAAATATAGATTTTGGATGATTATGATGTCATAATAGTTTCTCAATTGGGAAATCTTTGCACCTTCTCCTTAAATTTGCTATGAACTTAAAACTGCTCTAACAAATAAAGACGTAAAAAATAAAGAAGGTTTTATAATAGTACTAGCTGTTATAAAGTAAAATATCATAATACAAATAGGAACACTTCACAGACTAAGTACTGTAGAAATGTAACCCATCATTTTTATTGCTATTAACTGTTAAAACTTCTTAAAATATAGGTAGGCATGCTTTTAGAAAGTGGACGTTTGATGCTTCTAAATTATAATTAGTATGGGGAAGATTATTTTTCCAGTGGTATTGAAATACCCACAATATCAAAGCTTTTGCTGTGAATTATGGACATTTGATTAAAAATATTGAGCATGGACACAAAGTGACCAGACTCAAATATTAGAAAGTTTGGGGGATGAATTGTAAATGAGAACATTTTGCACTTTGGTAAGAATGCAAACTGGTGTAGCTACTCTGGAAAACAGTATAGAGGTTTCCCAACTATAAAAATAGAACTACCCCATGACCCAACAATTGCACTGCTAGGTATTTAGCCAAAAGATACAAAAATGCTGATTCTAAGAGTCACATGCACCCCAATGTTTATTAGCACTAATAGCAGCACTATTAGTAATAACCAAATTATGGAAAAAGCCCAAATGTCCATTACTGATGAATGGATAAAGAACATGTAGTATATCTGCACAAAGAAATACTACTCGACAATCAAAAAGAATAAACTATTGTCATTTGCAACAACATGGATAGAACTAGAGTGTATACTGCTCAGTGAAATAAATCAGCGAAAGACAAATATCCTATGATTTGACTCATATGTGGAATTTAAGAAACAAAACAGATGAACATAGGGGAAAGGAAGGAAAAGTAAGATAAAAACAGAGAGAAAGAGGCAAACCATAAGAGACTCTTCAATAAGGAGAACAAACAGACTTGCTGGAGAGGAGGTG
>PJEM01010570.1:0-61242 GCA_004023845.1 Helogale parvula | reverse complement strand
AAATGAAGTTGCTTTTACAGCACCAAAGACTTAATCATCCATTTCCTATATAAAAGGTAGCTACTTTTTTGCATGGACCTCAAGTATACTGTAGTATAGAGGTGGAATTTAAGGAAAGGTATTAAGCAGGCTGTGTTGTAGCTTATGGGCAAGTAATAAATTGTATCATGTATCTTGAATGTATCATAGATAAGCTGCTTTATAATGATTGCCACTTCAGATAGCTGTGAAATTAGGTGATTAACTAGTTGTTACTTAACCTTCTAATTTCTGTATAAGTCTAATTACATGAAATAGAAGTGGGGGTTTTGATTTTTTACTTTGCTTTTCTGTTTGGAGTATCATTGTAACTACTGTATTGTAAATGACGGAAAATAATTGCATATGTTGAAAAAATAAATTGTGTTATATTAAAAAAAAGCAATAAAAATTGTGAGAAAAAGATAAATAAAATAAGAGAAAATAGGTGAAGTATAAGATAATAAAAGTACATGTATTAACTTGCTTTTTCCAGACATCTAGAAGTATCTAGGGGCAAAGTTAAAATAAATTCACAATGAGAGGCTCTTTGAACTTCCCAAATAATATTAATTTGTGCTTCAAAGCTCTTCAAGCAAGGCTTGCTATTAAACAGTTCAGGGATTCCTGTAATCTGCTTAGCACCAAGACAACATTCAATATGGTTCCTAGAGATTGGAGAAGCCATTTATTTCTGATTACTTATGCTCAAGGCATTGCCCTTTTATCTGCCATATTTAAACAATTAAATTTTTCTATCGGAACCTCCTTTCTCAGTTTTCCTAGCAGGACCCTGAAGAACTGAAACCTAAACACACAGTTTTAAATACTCTTAGGTCAAAAGCACTTTCATTGTTTTGCTTATCAACTGGGTTCTAGTCTTTGCTTAAAACAGAGGTGAGCAAGCACTTTTTTGTAAAAGGTCTTATAATAAATATTTTAGGCATTGATTATAAGTCAGCATTTCTGTGATAACTACTCAATCCAACCATGTTAGCACAGGGGAGCTGTGAATAATAGGTAAATGAATGAGCAGCATGTGTTTCAATAAAACTTTATTTTAATAGGTTGCAATTTGAGTCTCCCATAATTTTCATGTGACAT
Source organism: Helogale parvula (assembly GCA_004023845.1). Taxonomy (NCBI): domain Eukaryota; kingdom Metazoa; phylum Chordata; class Mammalia; order Carnivora; family Herpestidae; genus Helogale; species Helogale parvula. The sequence goes on along the minus strand of PJEM01010570.1, from coordinate 60,120 downwards.
TTTCCCCCTAACCATTTAAAACTGTAAAAACCATTCTTAGTTTAAGGACCATATAAAAATAGTCAGCAGCTCAGATTTGTCCCACAGACTATAGTTTGCCAACCTCTGACTTAGAGTTTTGGCTGATAAATTTTTGTGTCTTTGTCAGTCTTCAGTAGTCTATGTTTATACATACATGTATATATGTACATATACATACATACACATATAACAGAAGCCTATGATCCAATATCTAGCCGATCATATTAACAAAAATTGAAATAAATGCAGAAAATGTACATTTACAATACAGATTATATTAATACCCCTACTTGTTTTTACAATGCTTTTAAATTGTAAAGCTGCATATATTTAGAATCATTTTATTCACTAGAGTCAGAATTAAGAGTCTATAGTCTACATTTCATAAAATATAGATTAAGTAGGCACTATTTGTGCCTTTTATTAGACTTTAAGTAAAAAAATCAATTTTATCTTAACATAATGGAACTGAGTAAAAACAATGTAGTATATAAAATATAATCAAAAGATATCAATTTCAGCATTAAGTTTAAAAACTGATAATAAAGAAAATACTAGATATTCAATGTCTTCAAAATGTCCAGTATTAATGGTATTTCCTAGAGCCATCTTAATAAGTGCTTTATAATAAGCTAACATTGAAGGTAGATGTTGTCAGTACTTCTTTTGACTTTTAATAAAATGTAAGAACCAATATTGCAAGTGTGGACCTAAACCCATCAATAACTTTGGATTCTATGGGAAAAGCCACAACTTTATAATGAAAATGATGTGTTAGAACAAAAGAATAGTGTAATCTATTACAGTACAGAACGTCAATATTTACCCTAACAAGCAAAATGCAGAGGTTGATTTCTAAAATGATTTTCTATAATGATTTCTAAAAACAAAATATTAAAATAAATATATCTTGATTCCATTACCTAAGGGCAAGATAATGTTTATGAGTGTAAAAACACTGGTGAAGAAGAATGCAATACCTTATACATTTATGGTGAATTGATTTTTGGCAAGCATGCTAAGACCATTCAATGGGAAAAGGAAGTCTCTATAACAAATTGTGCCTCAACAATTTCATGCAAAACTCACACCTCATTCCATATATAAATAATAACTCCAAATGGAACAAACACCAAAACATATGGGCTAAAACTCAAACTTTTAGAAAAAAACATATGCGTAGATCTTCATGAACTTTGTTTTAGTAATGGATACTTGAATATGACACCAAAAGCACAAGCAACAAGAGAAAAATAGATTGGACTTCATCAAAATTAAAACTTCTGTGCTTCGAAGGACACTGTCAAAGAAGTGAAAAGACAACACACTGAATGGAGGAAAATATTTGCAAATCCTATATATAATAAAGGCCTCATATCCACGATATATAAGGAAACTTTACAACTCAATAACAAAAAATAACTTAATTTTAAAAAGTAAGTGAAATGATTGAATTGATAGCCAGCAAGCACATGAAATGTTATTCAATATCACTAGTCATTAAGGGAATGAAAATAAAACCACAATGAAATACTGCTTCATACTCCCTACTAGGCTTTATTTTTAAAAAACAGTAAATTGAAGAGTAACAAGCTATGGTGATGATGTGGAGATAATGAAATCTTTATATACTGCCTGTGGGAATGCAAAATAGTATAGCCCCTGTGAAAAACAGTTTGGTGGGTTGTCAAAACAAACATAATTACCATGTAATCAGTAATCCCCCTTCTAGGTATATACCCCAAAATAATTGAAAATATGCATTCAAATAAAAACTTCTGCACAAATGCTCACAATAGTACTATTCACAATAGCCAAAAAGTGGACACAGATGAATAGGTAAACAAATTATGACATATACATGTGACGGAATATTATTTTGTCATAAAAATTATTACTGATACATGCCATCATATAAAAGAAGCCAAACACAAAAGGTCACATATAAAATGATTGATTCCACTTATATGAAATATACCAAATAGGTAAGTCTATAGACATAATGCTAATTAGGGGTTGAGGGAGGAGAGGAGATGAATGGAAATGACGGCTTAATGAGTATGAGGCTTCCTTTTGTGGTGTGAAAATGTTGTTGGAACTAGATAGAGGTGACAGTGACATAACATTGTGAGTATACTCAATTTCACTGAATTATATGCCTAAAATGCTTAATTTTATGTCATGTGGTTTTGCTTCAATAAAAGAAGGTACTACGCTATGTAAACTTTTAAATCTTCATGCTGACATGTTTACAATATGCCTTTCCTTTTTTTCTCTAGTTGCTATAAGACAAGTGCAAACAAATAAAGAATAAAAATGAATTAGGCCCCATTTTACTATAATACTGCCCATTTCCATTTATAAAGTAAATCTAAAAAAAAAAAGCATCCAAAACACAAAACAGTTAGATTTCTTCAGTCTAAATGCAAGCTGGAATCAGACATATTCATGGGATGAAAAAAGGTCCTTTTCTCTAACAGTGAAGAGAGATGAAATGTTTTTCAACAAAACCAATTCTCCTCCCTCACCTCCATCTTCCAGAGGGCTTTATCCCACAGGTTTATGTGTCCAGAGCTCCAATCGTGAAACCTTGACATCTTTTCAAACTGAAGTTTTCTGATACTCAGGATTCTTCAACTTTGTTTCAAAAATAAATATGCAAAATAAAAATAATTTAGCCCTTGGGCCAGAATTGTGTGAAAGTATTCAGTCATCAAAATTCAAATGATGATCATATTTGAAAGCAGCCAAGAATGAATGTATAGGAACAGGGTCTAAATTTTCAAGAGTACCACACTGATAGCCAACACACTGATGTCTTGGGTGCTAAAAAATGTTTAATCTCTAATTATTAAAATTCATGATTCCTTCAGTGCTTCAGTAAAACTGCAGCCCATGAAAGATAGCTTTAATCTACAGAAACTGTAAAGGGCCCAGAATCTACTCAGAAATAACTTTGGCTCAAAATACTAAACATAAAATCAAACAGTATAGTATTGGAAGATGATGTTTCAAATGGAAAAATCTAAAGATAACCGCTAGTGATGACCAAAGAACCATGTGCAGTGAAACTCTATTACAAAGAAACCTCTGCTAATCTGAAGGGCAAAAGACCTTCCTTGAAGAAGCTGTTTGAGCTAACATCTCAAGAAGGAATAGAAGTTACTCAGCAAAGAACACTTGAAGAGTATTCCTATCCAAATATATATATATATACACACACACACAGATATATATTCACATATATATACATATATATTCACATATATGTGTACATATATACATGTATATTTATCTTTATTTATTTTTATAATACCTATATATACATATATATGTGTATATGTGTGTGTATGTGTGTCTGTATATTCACATACATACATCCCCTGTATGTATAGGCATTATCATGAAAAGCCATGTCACTGGAAGAGGACCATGTGGCTGGAGCTCATAAGAAATAAGGACCTAGTTGAGACAAATAGGCAAGAGCCATTCTGTGTAGTGTCTTTCTTATGTATGGATTTTTTTAGTGTAATTTTATTTTAGTTTATTTATTTATTTTTAAATAGTTTATTGTCAAATTGGTTCCCATATAACACCCAGTGAAGTATTAGGGATACATTTAAAGGTTTTAAACAGCAAAGAGACCTAGTTAGGTTGTACTGCAATGAGATCTCTCTGGCAATTGTGTGGGGTATCTGCCAGGGAGGGTTCTTCACATAGCCGTGTATTCAAAGAAACAAGTTGAAGACAGAAGTAATAATACCACTGAAGTGTCCACTAATCCAGAAAGATGTGACCAAGTTCAAGAGGTTTTCAGGGAGCGAAGTTAACTCAATCATATGTAATTGAATCATAGCTGAGATGTTTTTAAAAACCTTTGGTTAGCAGCATCTAGTAATGGTAGAGGAATACCTACCTGATGACCTTTCTGCAGCCAAGCTCTATAAAACCTGGATATAATTTAAAAAGCAAGCGTCTGAGACTGGAGACTGAGCAGAAGAAGGCAGATTGGTGGGGAGGGTTCTTTCAGAGCAGGGGACAGCAGAGCCATACAAAGTAAGTTCTGTTTTCACAGCATTTAGCCCAAGGGTAAGTGCAGTTAATATGGCTCAAGTGTGCTGCTGGGGAAAAAAAATGCATTTTTTTCCTGCTTAGGAAACAGTAGCTGCTGAGATCAATGAAGGGATTTTCTTAAAGGGGAAAGAGAGGATCCCCAAATTCTTTCTACCCTTATCTCTGATTGTTCCCTGAACCACACATGTATGGGCAGCCTCAGAACTGCTTAACCAAGATAAAATATATGGTGATGACAGGGGTGCCTGGATGGTTCAGTCAGTTAAGCATCTGACTTTAGCTCAGGTCATGATCTCATGGTTCATGAGTTCAAGCCCTGCATTGGGCCTTTTGCTATTAGCACAGAGCCTGCTTTGGATCCTCTGTCCCCCTCTCTCTGCTCCTCCCCACTGGTGCTCTCTCTCTCTCAAAAATGAATAAAAATTTAAATATATATATATGTGTGTGTGTGTGTGTGTGTGTGTGTATATATATATATATATATATATATATATATACAGTAGTGACAGAAATTAGGCAAGCTAAATTAAAAGTAGATTAGTATAAATTATCTAATTTGAAGGAAGGAGAAAAAGAAAAGATACAAGAAAGAAAATAAGAGAAATAAAAATAAAATTAAATAAAATGGAGAGAGCCTTGAGAATCTGTTAAATAGTAATGGGCTCAATATGCATGCAGTTGGAATCCCAAAATGAGAAGAAAGAAAAAATTATGACAACAGAAGTATTTCAAAAATAATGATCAAAATTTTAGAAAATTCTTTAGCAGCAAACTTGGTTAAGGATATTCTACAGGCTGAAAAGAAATGACAGCAGATAGAAATTCAGATCCCCAATATCAGTGAAGAACATTGCAAATGGTAAATATCTAGATACATTAAAAAATATGTTATTCTTTCTTACTTTTTCTCATAACTTGTTTGTAAATTATATAACTGTTTAAAGCAAACTTTAACACAGCCTTGTGGGATTTATAACACCTATAGAAATACATAAATATTCTTGTAACATGAAGGATCCGGGGGTAATAGAGAAGTATACAATTGCAAAGTTTCTATATTTTATGTGAAAAAGTACTATATTATCTCTAAGTGGACTATAAAAATAAGAATGTATATTCTTCTTAAGACAACAACTTTACAAAAATGCAAATGAATTATAAAGAGCCTTTGAAGAGGCTGCAGGATGCTTAAGAATTTTTTAGATTTTAGGACTATACAGTAACATCTGAGGACAGGATTAAAAGACTTCTAATGAGCTACTGTGGCAACCAAGGAGGGGCTCTGCTTTAATCTCCTTTCAAGAAAGAACTTGTCATTTGGTTAGTGACAAGAAGTTTGATAAACTGAGAACTTCCAACAGTTAACACCCTCAGCTTTCAAACTGATGTTCTTCCTGGGCAACTCCAGGTAGGATGTTAGGACCTGGACGTTTACTTCTCTAATGGGAACTCTTTGCTCCAGAGGTTCTTGATGAGGTTGACCAAGACTTTGTCAAATCTACAACTTGGCTGGAAGCTTTCTGTGCCCAATATTGCCCATTTTCCTTTTATTTTTCTCATACAACAAACCTCTCATGTTCCTAATTCCATCTCAGCATCCGCTTCCCAAGGACCCAATTAAAACAGCACTCATTCTAAAGCAGGAAGCACTCCCACCATCTTTGATAGTTTTCAGACACCTTTAATTTACCTGAAGTAGGGAGAGGACAGAGAATGAAGCATCACTTTTGCTCAAAGATTATGAGAAAGGTTATTTTTGCCACATTCTCATGTACATGTCCTTCCCTCAAGAAGTACTGCCATGGTATAGAAGCATGTCTACATGCTATAATTGCCAGAGTAAAGGTCACATCTTTTATCCTGTCTTTCCCTGCCCAGCAGAGAGGTGACATCAGTATTCAAACATTAGTAATAAATATTCACATCAGGTATTCGCTGAAATAGACCTGATAACGTGGAATAAATTCAAGCTATTTATACTTACTGTCACAACACGTCATTCATGGTAAAGAAGAAAATTTTATGCTATGTTTTTCATTTCTACACTAAAAAAGGTATATAACCATTATGCAAGGGTAAAAGTGATATGAATAAAAATGCAAGAATGAGGCAAAGCTGTTGGGTGTCACAGGTCTAGAGAGAATGCTGGAATCAAGAAGTGGCTCTTCTTATTTTAATAAGAAAGGAAAGAATAATTTTGAGAATAGAAACATAAAAAGCAATTGCACCCTTTCAAAAAGATCATCTTTAGCTTTAAAAAGGCGTTAGTGATCCATTTAACATTTCACAGATCAGGAAGTTGAAACTGAAAGTGGGAAGTTGCTTATCATAAGAGAAAGAGCACAGGCCAAGCCTGGACTTGTAACCCAATTGCACTTCATATTATCTGTGGCCATGGGCTCTGAACTTAATGTTCTTCTCTATAAAATGGACAGAATAACAACTAAGCAGGAAAAATTATTGCAGATAAAATGATACAACAATCAATCACAATTCCTGGCTTCCAAAGTCCTCTCAGATCATTATGTTATCACTTTTATTAGTAACAGTTCGATTAACTCCGGCCTCTCTGCTATTCCCATCCAGTTCATTAGAGATAAAAAGAAAGCAATTGTAATTTGTAGTACTTGCACCTAACTTATTAGGATCAGAAGAACTGAATAAACTAACAGGTTAAAACAGCTGAGACTACATGGCAGCAGCGAGTTAACTTTCCTATAAGGAGGAGAGATGTGGTAGTTCTTCTCTGAAACAAAAATAGAGGAAGACTAAAAAAAAAAAAAAGCAGGGGAAAGAAAATGTTGGAGCATGACAGATTTTGCCTCAGAAAGCTGAAAATCACTTAGAGTCTGGAAGAACCACATACTCTTTGAAGCATTCAGGAATTGTTCATACTTCCACCCATCCATTCATCCTTTCACTCATTCTTCTATCCCATATTTATTTGTAACCCTTAAAAAAACACCTTAATTGCAGTATGTGGAATAGAAATCCAAAAATGGTGTCAGTTTTCCTTGACTTGCTCAGGCTTTATAAAACACGATGACCAGGAGCCCAGCGTGCTAAGTGGTTAAGAACACAGATGCTGTCAGAGCGCCTGAGCTCAAGTTCTGGCTCCAATAGCATAACTTTGGTCAGGTTATTTAACCTCTCTGTGCCTCATTTTTTTAATAGTATTAGTGCCTGATTCAGATAGTGGAGGATTTAGTGAGATTTTCTTATAAAGTGCTTAGTCATAATTCCACAGTTTAGCTTTAACTGTTATCTGCTATTGTTATTATAACATTGATTATTACTGCCATTCAAGTGACTCTGGCTTTGCCAGAGAAGAGTCTAAGTGCTTTAAAATTATTACTGAGGAGGAAAACTAACTTGTACAATTCCCCTTCTGCCAACAATAACTTTGATCTTTTTTCCTTAGTGGTCTTTAGAGGTATAGTGAAAGAGTGGGAGATGGCAGGCAGAACAGACACAAAAAGGAAAGCATTGAATCAGTGTTTACCAGGGGCACACTTCCTGCCTAGCAAAGTAGGACTTTTTAAAAATCTTTTCTAATGTGCATGGTAAATGCTATAATATCTACTTCACATATTTTTTAAAAAATGCCTCAGAAAGTCTCACAAAAATACCCAAGGCCACACAATTGGATATGAGAGAGTGAGGATTTGTCCCCCTCATGGCTTGACCCAAAACTCTAAGGGAATAGGGGCAGTTGAGAACACCCCATTGTTTAATGCTTACAAAATGCTTCCCAAATTTGATTTAATTCAACTTTACAGTTTTGTGAGGTAAGTAAATCTGGCAGGTTGGATTTTTAAAATGAAGGAAACGGAGTTTCAGAAAGTCTCCGTGACATGCTCAAGGTCAACAAAGTATAGGAGACAGGAATACAAGGCGAGGCATCGGGGTTCCCATTGCACCTTCTTTCCCTTGCTCCAATGTGAAGTTAACAGAGGAGAGAGAGGAATCTGGAGCAATATGTGGAACTGTCCCAAAGAGGAAGAGTGATTATATCTTCTGAAATGGTACCTGACAGTTTCCTTCTCTTTATGCAATCTCAGTTATCGTAATTGTAAACTCCATGAGGGCAAGAGAAGAAAAATCTGTTTTTTATATGACTATGGCCACAATATTTACCACAATACTGGCATTGGGTAAGCACCTGATACATACTTGTTGAATTAAATACATGAATTAAACATGGCAAAGAGATTGGCAAGCCCTGAAATCCCTAATAAGAATGAATATGCAGCCATGGCAGAGGAAAGCTTACCTTTCAGAGCTTTTAACCATCCTCAAGTAAGCGTGGTATGTGTATGAATGCTTCTTAAGCAAGTTTCAGTTGTATTTTCACCTTCTTTATAGTTCTTATGAATATCATTTTTCACTCCTAGAAATGTAAATTTCTAGATTTGTAGTGGTCCCCTAACTTCTCCAATTTCTTTTCAGGAAGAAATAGAATATCTCTTCAAGCCTATGACCCTTTGGCCTTCTGAGTAACCCCAGCCCTGCATCATCTGGCCCACATCCAAGGAACCACCATTTGGCAGTCTGGTGGATGTCTCTGACCACCTGCCAGGTAGGATGACTAAAAATGAAGATTTGCTTTTCAGAGTTTAATTGCACAAAAAGTTAAGTTATTAGCCTTCTTTAGCAGTTAACTTCAAATCAAGTTATGGTGACTCCTAAGGCTAGAATAACAATGCATGTAACAGGTTAAGAAAAAAAAAAGCTAAAAAATAGTAGAAAAGATACATTTTTCTTATCAGAAAAAGAGTATGCAAGAGAATCTGAACCCCATGGCAGAGCAAATACACTTGTTCCCTTCGCTTGCCAGATGGGGATCTGAGGTCCCCAGGGGTAGGGACTGAGACGTGGGGTGCCTCCTCACACTAATGAGGTTTGCCCTAGAATCTGAGGAGACAGATGGATCTGCAGGTTGGAACGCCTCAGCAGTCTCCCTGGGAGTTGGCACAATTTTATTTTCTCTGCCCTCTCTTTCCCTCTCCCACCTCTTCGACTTGTTTTTGTTGCTTTCGTAATGCTCTATGCCCCAATAAATACTCTCCCCTGCACACTTCTTTCTGCAGCTCACTGACTGACTACTTTTCTGGCCACACATAATTCTTTCTCTCCCTCCTTCATTTTAGTCCCTTTCCTTACCCACCCCTCCCCTCTCCAGTATTTTGGTCTGTACAGCTTCATCTTGATCCTTTCTGACCCAATTGAATGCCTGTTTACTCACAAGCATCCCAGAAAGAGGTCATGTATGAATTAATGAGAAGGAAAGGAAGACACTATTAAAAATTCTCAGTTTGGTGTATGGTACTGACTATAAGGATTTTTCTTCTAAAAGGGAAATGGAAGAAAATCCTGGTCACTTGAAGAAATACAGGGGTCTTTCCACCCATTGTTAGCTGTCAGAACCCTCCAGATTTTAGCTGGTATGGATATCTGATCTCACACAGTGAGAAATGAGTAGATTTCCATAAATTATGGCAAATTCACCAAGTAGAGGATTATTTCTAGGTACCAAACATCATACCATCAATACGTGGTACACTAGCCTGAGGAACTCTGGTGAACTGGCTTTTTTACATGGAAGCACCTAGGCTCAATGTCACTCGTGCAATTTGAACCTCACAGGATCCCATGGACTACCTCACTTCCCTCAGAACTCCACCAATAACAGCCAGAGTGCTCTTGCCAAAATAAAAGTATACCTTTTAAGAATACTTGAAGCAATCTATTATAAAAGAATATTATTCACCTTAAAAAAGAAGGAAATTCCATCACATGCTGTGACATGGATGAGCCTTAAGGACATTATGCTATATGAAATAAGTTAGTAACAAAACAGAGAAATACCATAGGATTGCACTTCTGTAAGGTATATAAAGTAGTCAGAATCATTGAAAAAGGAAGTAGAAGGGTGGTCAACAGGGGCCACAAGGAGGAGAATATTGAGGGCTGTTGTTACGTGGATATAATTTCAGTTTTTCAATATAAAATAATTCTAGAGATCTGTTTCACACAGAATATATTTATTGAATATATGTAATTTATATATTTACATATTACATAAATATTTCTTGAATATATTTAACACCTACCAAACCATACACTTAAAAGTGATTAAGATGGCAAATTTTATGTTATGGTTTTTTTGCCACAATTTAAAAAAATTTAAATGAATACATATAGTTGTCAAACTTTAAACAAAAAAGGAAAAGGAAACAAGAGAAAGATAAACTCAGAACTTAAGGTAATGGTTACCTTGAACTGGGAAGGACAGGGTTATGGGACAGGGTGTTTGGAGGAAACCACATAAATACTTGAAGGATATTGTCAAAACCTCATAGCTTTTGGGGTTCCTCAGTGGCTCAGTTGGCTAAGCGTCCAACTTCGGCTCAGGTCATGATCTCATTGCTCATGGGTTCAAGCCCCACATCAGGCTCTGTGTTGACAACTCAGAGCCTAGACCCTGCTTCTGATTCTGTGTCTCCCTCTCTCTCTCTCTCTCTGCTCCCCCCCCCCCACTAGGGCTCCATCTCTCTCAATAATAAATAAATGTTAAAAATTTAAAAAAAAAGAAAACCTCATAGCTTTTATAATGAGTGGTGAGTCGAAAAGTTGTTTACTGTTACACTGAAAATAACTAAATAATCAGGGTCATACATGGGTCAATGGTGAGAATATGGTCATGAGCCAAAGCTTCTGAAGAGACCAATTTTGTACAGGAAAAAAAAGAATATAGGCAACATTTGGTTACATCATTTTCCACTTTAAAGCTTTATAACTACAGGCACCTGAGTGGCTCAGTAGGTTAAGCATCTGACTTGGAATTAGGTCATTATCTCACAGTTTGTGAGTTAGAGTCCTTTGTGGGGCTCTGTGCTGACAGCTCAGAGTCTGGAGCCTGCTTCGGATTCTGTGTCTCCCTCTTTCTCTCTGCCCCTCCCCTGTTTGTACTCTATCCTTCTCAAAAATAAACATTAAAAAAACAAAATAATTTATAGCTCTGTTTTTTTAATTTAAAAAATCCTTAAAGTAGCTTTCAAGTTCCCAATGATATCTCGCTGCGTCTTTCTCCCTCCTGTTCACTAGGTACCATTTCACTTTATGTTCTATTCATGCCTCCTTGTTTTAGTTCCTCATATGCTCTGTCATGTCGCTTCCAGACCCTCCAACATGCTACCCCAACACTCAGAGCACTGCTCCTCTTTCTCATTTTCTGGGTAACTTCCACCCCTTGACATCTTGGCTAGAATGTCCATTTTATCCTCAGGGAGGTTTTCTCTGAGCTCCAGGTCAAGTAAGTCCTCATATGCCCCTATAAACACTGACCACAGTCACTGCTGTTACCTGGGGAGTCACCCTTCTCCCTTACCAGCAACGGGTCTGGTAGTCTACCAGCTAGTCTTGTTTACCACTTTATCTTTAGATCCTGGCACAATATCGAGAACTTTATAAAGAACAAAACTTGTACTCAGTGAGTGGATGATAGGCATTAGAGTAAGATTTTAGTCACTTTCCCCATGATCACACAGACCTTCACTTTGTTGAGTGTCCCCCAGGCATTATGCGCATCTCAAAAGGGCAAATGTACTAAGTTTCTTGCTGGTCCCCTCATTCAACAGGCATGTTCCCACCGTTAGGTCCACGCCACCTATCTCCTTTGCCTTAAATGTTTGCTTTTTCCTCAGTTATCTTTTTAGCTAACTCACTCAATTCCTTCAAGGCTGTTCCTAAATTTTACCCTTAATTGAGGTCTGATATGCTGTTAATACTGACCTGCCCTCCACAACTGGCCCTTCAAGTCCTCTTTACCTATGTTACCTTTACTTTATTTATGTATTTGTTTGTTTGTTTATTTTGAGAGAGAGAGCACACTCACATAAGCAGGGGAGGGACAGAGAGAGGCAGAGAGAGAATCCCAAGCAGGCCCCGTGCTGTCAACACAGAGCCCCATACAGGGTTCAAACCCATGAACTGTGAGATCATGACCTGAGCCAAAACCAAGACTTGGACACTTAAATGACTGAGCCACCCAGGCACCCCTGCCTTTTACTTTTTAAATATGCTTGTCTTTTTTAAACATAGTCTATATTTACTCTGTTTATTATATATTGTCACTTAACCCTATCACACCACTAGTCTCACTAGAATATAAGCTCCACAAGGCATGGATTATTTTAAATTGTGGTAAAAACACATGTAAAATTACCATCCGAACTATTTTTTAAGTATACAGTTCAGTAGTGTTAAGAATATTTACTGTTGGGCACCTGGGTGGCTCAGTTGGTTAAGCATCCAACTTTGGCTCAGGTCATGACCTCGTGGTTTGTGAGTTCAGGCCTTCAGTCAGGCTCTGTGCTCACTCTCTCTTCTCTTCTCTTCTTTTCTCTTTTCTTTCTCTTCTCTCTCTCTCTCAAAAATAAAAATAAACATTAAAAAATGTTTTAAAGAATATTTACACTGTTCAATCTCAGGTTTTGGCACACACACACACAAAGAATAATTACACTGGTTGTGAAATATGTCTCCTGATTCTGTGTATGTGTGTGTATCTTTCAGAACTGAAACTCTATACCCATTAAATAATTCCCCCTTTCTCACTCTGTCCAACCCCTGGTAACTACCATTGTACTTTCTGTTTCCATGAATTTGACTATTTTACGTATGCAGAATGATACAGCGTTTGTCTCTTTGTGACTAGTTTATTTCATTTAGCATAATGTTCTCAAGATCCATCCATATGGACCTTTCTTTTTGAGGCTTTATAGTATTCCACTGTATGTATGACCACATTTTTTAATCCATTCATCTGTTGATAAACATTTCAGTTGTTTCCACCTCTTGGCTATTAAATAGGAGGCAGAGATTTTTGTCTGTTTAGTTCACTTATGTGCCCTAACCACCAAGAAGAGCTCCTGTTGCATAGTAGAGGCTTAATAAGAACTTCTTGGATAAATAAAATATAGGGAGCAAAGTGAATGTTATTTGCTAATACTAGAACTTTCCCAATTACTTTTCCATCATTTAGACACTACCTTAGTTTTGAAGCCTCCCTTAATATGGCATGGTGCTTCATAAATAACTGTCATGGTCCTTAATAAAATAACTGGAGTCCTTGAATAAATAGGGTCGTTACAAAAAACATGAAGCCTGGCTATCCAAACATTACCCACAGAGGTGCCTGAGCATCTGTGTCTTTGGGATAGTTCTTGTCCCTATAAAATCACTGGTACAATGTCACTGTCTTAATTGCAGTGATTATAATCTAAGATGTATAAGCAAATAATTATATGAGTCCTTGGCCTCCAGAAAGAAAAGACCTATTGTAGATAAGTTCTAAGGAGAGAAGCAGAGGCTTGGACAGGTATAAAGGGTACGTAGTGAGATGGTACTCTCCCCAGTTTAGGGAGGACTTAATTGTTGGTGCTGGAGACGATGTGAATTTTGTCTATTCCCACAACTAGCTCCAACTCCAGTAAGTGACTACAGACTGGCATTTTGCCGTTTCCCTTGGAAATCCAGAAGAAGGATTCCTTTTTACCCAATGATATCTAAGTTGGGTCTTATCTCCTCTTGTTTTTCTTCCATTTAAAAAGAAAATCACCTAGATATTTTGATAACTCCAAGGTCTTGGTAATTGGAAGTAATCATAAAATGTTGCATGGCTTATTTTATTTAATTTTGTCACTGAGTCCATTGCTATTGAATTTTGTAATCAAATTTACATTTTTATGTGTAAATTATGAGAGAAGTAAGATTGACAGAACAAAGTTTGCTGCCTCACGGAAAGGGCCTAGTGATGGGTATTACCAAGCCTTTACTTACAGATATGCTGTAGCCCCTTGACAATCTGAGAAGTAAATCTACAGATATTCAGAGGCTTAAATTTGCAAATACTTCCATAGCAAATAAATTCTCTTTAAAAAGCAGTCATCGTTGAAAAAATGTAAGTGTTCTCTTCACATTCTTAATTCTATATATCAGAAAAAAACTGTTCTTGAATCACAGTTCCCTGGAGAATTAGGTCTTTTATGCTTAGCCTCCATAGAGACATTGCACAGAGTTCCTGCATACTCTTGGCTGAGGAGCCACTCACCCGGTAAGTGCCTCCCTGCTGCACACCACCTTTATACTGCACACAGGTGGGTGCTTCCGCAAAAGTAAAATTAATGTGTCGTGGGACATTAGGATTTTTTAAAATTAATCAAAACCTTGATTGTTAAATCTCAGAAGGTCAAGGGTCTGTGGCACAACATGACACAATAAATAAAGCATTTAAGCACAAAGGCTTCAGAGTTTTTTGGATATGGCCCCAAATCCCAGCTCAACTTCTTACTATTTATGATTTGCGGGAAATTCCCAACTGGTTCTTCATTTATAAAATACAAAAATTATCCGCGCTTCTTCAGGAGGAGCTGAAGCACTCAGCACAGTGCCAGGCACATGCTAAGCACCGTAAAGCTGGTAAGAGTGCTCTGTTGCTGTTGTACTTGTTTTCTGCCCCCTGCAGTCCATTCCCCACTTAGCATCCAGAGTGAGTTTTGAAAACAAATCAATTCCTGGTACACTATGGTATAAAAGCCTTCCAATGACCTTTCAGGTTAGAAGAAAATTCAAAGAAGGGGTGAATCTTTGACCTCTTCTCAAACTACACTCTCCTTCACTCTTTTTACGTCAGCCACATTTATTTTCCTTCTGTTTCTGCACAGACCTCATTTCCATACCAAGGCCTTGGCCTCACTTCTTCCTTCTTTTTGGAAGATGTCCATCCCTGCTTCTTTGCTTGGCTGGCTCTTATCTGGACTTGCACATCTCCTCCTCAGAGAGGCTTTCTTTCACCGCTCAATCCTCCCTTCATTCTGCATATTGTTATTTGATTATTAACTCGGTTCTCATCATGATATATAATTATCTTGGTATTTTGTTTTCTTACCAGTTGTCTTTCTCTCTCAAGTATGGTATAACAAAGCTATTTTTTCTGCATGATGCTATGAATCCCCACTGGGCTTGACATATGCTACAGATTCAAGAAATGCTGGTGGACTGGATGGATGGATGGATGGATGGATGGATGGATAAATAAGGATTGTGTCACCAGTTGTTGCACTATGTATGATAATGGCATTATAGGAAAACTGCATACAAATCTACATGACAAAAAAAAATCACAAAAAGGTTGATGTAGTCTCCTAAGGCTGTGCAGATAAGTTGGGACATTAGCTGACCATTAAAAGAGAAATCGAAATGTAGTCTAGGGAGAACTTTTAGGAAGTTGTTTAACCTCCAAATATTTAAGATTTTCTTCTTGTCCCCTAGGGGTGGAGACAGGCCTGCCCCTCATTTATGGGGATGTTCTGGAGCCAGAGATAATGCCTAAAAGCTGCTGAGTGCTAATTAGCTCTATCTGTCAGGGCACAGGAAGCCAGCAGGTCTGAGTGGCTGATTGCAAGGTCTGTAGCTGAAAATATGTCTTGCCAAATGCCTGGAGGGGCTGATAAGGGAAATGACTACATTCTGTAAATTAACATATTCTAAGCAGGTCTGAAGGCCCAGTTGTAGAAAACAGTGGCAAAGATGGAAAGAAAGGTGAAACCACTCCCGTTTTAGTTGCCATGCCCAAGTAATGAAGCTGTGAATTTTTTGACAAGGATCATTGCCTTGGAGTCAGCAGTGAATGGCAGATAAAGTTTAATTTCTAAGGGTAGTTACTGGCAGAATTAGGAAAGAAGTATACTGGTATCCACTATGCTCATTTCCTAGTCCTATTTATTTTTGTCCTTTTTCATTTGAGTGATCAGTTCCACACTTCTTCTTCTCCTTCCCTTTAAAAAAAAAGAGTATTTTCATCTCTTTTTCCCCATCTGATATGCTTTCTCTAGATGACTTTTCAAGCACCAGATTTCCCTAGAGAAAGAGGGCTGGACTAGACATCAGAAAAGGCAAGATTCTGATTCTAGTCCCTGTTCTATGGGTATACTTGTTGTGACTTCTTTTGTTGGAAGCAACAGAAACCCAAGTTAAACTAGCTTAGGAAAGAAATCCCCCAAGGGCTTAGTTATAACAGCAAGCTTCAGTCTCCCTTCTAGCTCTCAAACTCTTCTTTTGATCAAATTCAACTCTAACCCTTTTTAATTAGATATTCTTCTCATACTGACTCTTTCTTTGTGGTAACAAATATAGCCATTGGTAGCTCCAAGATTTTGTCTTAAATTTCTATCCAAAAGGAAAAAAGACCTCTCTATCTTTCTTTTGTCCATATATCCAAACTCAAAGAACCAGGGGGGATGCAACCATCTGATAAGTCAGGCTGCTCAACCCTGTGTGTTGGAAGGTTGGTACCATAGAATAGCTGTTTTTGAGTACTATGATTGACATCCCCAAGACCACATGAAAGGGAGAAGGAGATAACGACCAAAGAAAAGGATACTTGACAAACAAACAAATAAATAAACTAGAAAACAAACCAAAACCAAACCAAACCAAACACCAATCAGCCCCTTTTTCTATTTTCTCATCTGTAAAATAATTGCATTGAATAAGGTTATAGATGTGGACATGCTTTGAAAACCATAAATCTTACCACAAGTAAAAGCTAACATTGTCATATAAACATTTTCTCTGTTTCATGATTCCAGAACTTTTGCTATGCAAGGTATGAGTTGGCTCATAAGGCTGTTAGAAAGATGAAATAGGACAATGTGTATGAGAACTTTTCACAGATTACCTGGCATGAGGTCAGCACTCAATGTCAGTATTTCTCCTTTATACCAGGTAATGTGTAATTTTCCAAAAGTTTTACCTGAAGAGTAGAATCTAATGGTTAGGATTAGTCATTATATCTGCCAAGTGGCAAAGACATTTGGTATCCCCAAATTTTACCCAGGGTTAAAATTGCCTGTTTTATTTAACATATTTTTGTTCTCTCTCTGTTCCTTCCTCTTCTGTCTCTATCTCTCCCCCTGCATAATGTGGGGTAGGGGGTAGGAAATGAGAAGAAGTGTGTAGAGTTGAATTCATGAGTGTTAAGAATAAATATATGTATACGCTATTATATTATTTGAATTTTTTACCACTGACGTGTCTGGCACACATTAATGTTAGTTGTGTGGGCAGTGCTGCCGTCTTTAATACTAACAATGAGGAGGGTAATAGGTGTCAGTTTCATAGTATAATGCCTCCTGAGTGGAGCTTTACTTGATGTGAGCTGCAGCCTAAGATTCAGAGTGTCTTGCTCTGTACAGTTCCTCCTCATGATGGGAGGCAAAATTTGACTGATTTCCTAAGGTGGTGGGCCATCTGGTATGGGTCTCTTACTTGCACGTTACATTCTCAGTGAAAAATGGGTTCTTTGTCAGTATCTTCCAGAGAAAAATGAGTATCCTCTCAGCAGCATAAAGCTTCAGTACATGGATGTGCTGAGATGTGGTTGAAAGAAAACTAGACTAAAAATTGAGAGATCCGTGCTCTCACCTTGACTCTCTTGACGATTTGCTTCATGACCTTGGAAAAGGCTCTTCCCTCTTTTGGACATGAATACTTGCTGAACTTGAAGGTGACAGTTGTCAGCTTTGTGTACCCTGTACAACTGGAAACCATCTCCTATTAGAACTGGGGCATGTTTATGGGTGTGTTTTCCACTTATCTAGTCCCCCTAAGCCTCACAGTAGGCTATTTGTCAATTTAGCTTCAGAACAGAAAGTCAACCCTAGTTTTCATACCACTCCATTCCAACACATATGTACACATACACATACCTTTACCACTGAGAGGCCACCCACCACTTTAACTGATGTATCGAAGCTAACTGAGTGGGAGAAATTTTGGACATGACCATGGACACTGCTGTGTTAACTACATAAAAGATAATCATTGTAGATCTAGAGAACAAACAGTCCTAAAAATTATTGCCTTTACTTCTATGAAAATATAAACCTCTCTTTCCAATTTTTTTCCCTTCATGATTCCTTTCCATTACTCATAGGTCTACTTAGTGATTCAAGTTTAATTTCCACCTATAGACAGAACTGACTTGCTAGAATACACTAACCTTCATTTTCAAGAGTTTGTTTTTTCTGTCTACATGCATAAAATAACATGGTTCTACTCTCTCACTAGACTATCAGCTCTGTGAAATCAGGGGTTCTAACTCTTTTATTCATTGTTGAAACCCTAGACCCCAACATACTGTATGACATGTAGAAATTCAATAATTAATTAATTAATTAAATGGATAAGTAAATTAATAAATGATTGAGTGACTCAGAGTGATGTTCTGATGATGACATTTGTATAGCAAGTATCTGGCATTTATCATTCTTATGTGGTATAGGTTTCCATTGGTCTTTTTGGAATATATCTACTAAGAAAATCTACATTGGTTGCCACCTCATTGTCTTGTACAGAAAATCCTGTTCTGATCTTTTTGCAATTCAACTTCTTAGACACAACTGGATTGTTAGCTGTGAGCATGCAGATATATAGATAGATACCCTCCATATTCAACACACACTTAAATGTAAAGGGGATGTTTGGGCTATTTGGAGTAGATGATTAAAGGGATAAGAATTCAGTAAAAAGAAGGAATAAAAAATAAACATGTCTAGCATGGTTAGAGAGCTAGAGGCAGCTGAAACCATGCACAGTATAATCTAGTGGAGAGCAAACTACATAACTAAAAGGAGTATAATGTCAACATTTGTTTCAGAACAGCCTGAGACTTACATGGTGCAATCCTTCTTGTTTTACAGTTAAGAAATCTAAAGATGAGAGAGGCTAGATGACTTGTCTATGATCATACAAGTTTTGGGGGGTTCTGATTCCCAATTCAAAGACAGTAAGCTATGCAGCCTTTTGAAGTGAAATGTCAGTAGTCAGAAGCCTAAAAGGAAGGTCATCATATACATATAAATGAATGGACAGCCATGACTATATGCGAATGTTCAGAAATGTTTGATTTTGCCC
The DNA here is from genome assembly GCA_004023845.1 of Helogale parvula. NCBI lineage: Eukaryota > Metazoa > Chordata > Mammalia > Carnivora > Herpestidae > Helogale > Helogale parvula. Next base: position 41,046 of record PJEM01010570.1, on the reverse strand, counting down.
TCTTTCAATCTAGGTTCTTACCTCTGGAGTCAAACCTAAGGAAGGTCAGCTCCTGCAAATGTCATTTCAAGGTCTTCAGTATCCTATTCACATTTCCTTCTCTCTAGATCAGTAGCTCTTTGCATCTAGAGATTAACAAATACCTTTGAATGAATGGCCATAGTTGTTGCTGTTCTCCGAACTCTCTTTAGAAGAATTCTTATGAAGCAGAGTCAGTCCAGGTTAACATTTCTTAGTAGATTAAGTTTATCTTTAAGATATATAAATTTTTTAACATTTTATTTATTTTTGAGAGAGACAGAACTCAAGTGGAGGAGTGACAGAGAGAGAGGGAAACACAAAATCTGAGGCAGGCTCCAGGCTCTGATCTGTCAGCACAGAGCCTGAAGCAGAGCTCAAACCATTGAACCATGATGTCATGACTTGAGCTGAAGTCAGACACTTAACTGACTTAGCCACTCAGGTACACCAGGATATATATAGATTTTTAAAAAGATTCCAGGGGTCCCTGAGTAACTCAGTTGGTTAAGCATCTGACTTTGGCTCAGGTCATGATCTCACAGTTTGTGAGTTCAAGCCACACTTTGGACTCTGTGCTGACAGCTCATAGTCTAGAGCCTGCTTTGGATTCTGTGTCTCCTTCTCTCTCTGCTCTTCATCCACTTGCACTCTCTCTCTCTCTCTCAAAAATAAACAAAAGAGCTAAAAAAAACAGATTTCTTCCATTAATTCTGATAAAGTAGGTAAAGTTATATGGGTGTATGGAGCTTTTAATAAGACTTAGGAGATTATTTTTAATAATACCCTAGGAGATTCTGAGGCAAGTGGTCCAGACTACACTTACAAAAAAAAAATAATAATAATAATGAAGTGATAGCAAAGGAGGAGAGTGTGCCCAAACAATGTCCACAGTAGGAAAAATGCAGTTTCTGACTGAGCTATAGTGTAGGTACTCAACAAATATTCACTAGATCAGTAGGTGGCTGGGAAGGTAGACAGATGAATGGATGAATTAATGGATGGATGAGTGGATGGATGGATGGATGGATGGATGGATGGATGGGTCAGTGAGTGGGTAACTGATAAGCAGATAAAATAGAATGATGGATAAATGTGGAGATGTATAGATGAAAGTACTTGCTTTCTTTTTTCTTTGTAGACAAAACAAATGGTTACTTTCCCACCATCATCAAAACACTTTCCTCAGATAAGGTGAAATTCATTATTCTTGTGAAACCATTAGAATATACAATAAGTATGTGTATATTTGCTCTTCTAGATGAATTTGTACTGTTGCTGTCACATATTTAGTAGAACTAATATTATTTACACAATTATTTTTGATGTGGTAATAAAATAATATGAAATATCAAGAAGTAGTGGACCTGGGTAGCTTAGTTGGTTAAGCTTCCAACTCTTGAGTTTGGCTCAAGTCATGATCTCACAGTTTGTGAGACCAGGTCCTATGTCTGCCTCTGTGCTGACAGTGCAGAACCTGCTTGGGATTCTCTCTCCCTCTCTCTTTGCCCCTCCCCAGCTCATATATTTTCTCTCTCTCTCTCTCTGTCTTTTATCCTCTCAAAATAAATAAACACTTTTTAAAAAATAAAATATCAAAAAGTTATTTTGCTTGACTTGAGTATTTAATGCCTAGCTTCTAGACAACACATCTTGTTTCTATTACTTACAAACCACTATAATACTACAGCCGTTGCCCTTTCTAGATGGGATTACCTAAAAAATAATTTGTTATGTAAGGTTGCTAATTATGAGACTAAAGCACACCCATTAAAGGCATTTACCTTGTAATTTGCAATGAGAGTGAGAGTGAAATAAAGCATGGAATATGATTATTGGGGCTGAGGATAGAAGGATATAAAGCCACGCATTTATTTCAGGGCTTGGAATTAATTTAGCATGATATGTTAACTTCAGAAAGAAAACTAATGCAGAGCAAAGGTCTTTCTGCCACCTCTTTTGAAGTACGACTCTTTGTTCAGCTCTTAGGCTGCCCTGTCCCACCTTCTTCTTTCTCTTTTCTATCTTAGACCTCCAAATTCTAATGCTCTGACCCTCTCACTTCCACTAAATTCAACCATTCAAATAGCAGCTTATTGGAGAAGTTCAGTGCATGGTCTCTAGAGAAAGAATGCCTGGCTTTAAATGCTGGTTCTGTCACTTAACTAATATTAAATCTCTTGGAGACTGTTTCCTCATCTATAAAATGATAATAATGATAGTAATTAATTCACAAGATGGTTATAAGGATTAAATGAGCTAATTATGCTTTAAGAATTCAGATCTTAATAGTACATTTTAAGCATGTTTGTATTTGTTTTCATCACAAAGGCAACTAATAACATTACAGAAATTATGAAAAATAAAAATAAATGCTCTCATTATTCTAACACCCTAACCTACACCTGCTATTTTTCATTTTAATGCACTAATTTTTGAAGGTATAGTTTTGTCTTCTGGATTTTTTCCATTGTTTGGAGAAACTAGAAATATGACCGTTAGTTTTTTACACTTTTCTCTTTCTTACACATCTAACTATAAGTGCCCAAAACTCAAACTCACTCACTCCCAATTTGAGAAGATCTCTATAGGTAAATGGTGTTTGTTAATATTTAAATATATTCTAGTGAGGAGTACTTTATTAAGCCAATAGCTAATCTTTGAGTCTGGATTTGCTTATGAGTTTAGTTCCATATTTAGTTTCATTTACTCCACACAAAATAATTCAATTTTTTTAGAATTATGAGCTTTGAAGTCGGCCAAACCTGGTTTCAAATTCTGAATCTTGACTTGTGATCTTGGGCAAATGATGAAGTTTCTCAGATGCTTTGTCTAAAAGAATGAGGTTAATAACATTACATGATGTTGTGTTATAACAAGGATAAAATATGATTCTTGTTTTAGCTATCACAGTGGGAAGTAATGAACTTTCCCTGAGGGAATGGTAGTACTAGAAAATGGGTGTTTCTGGAGGTGAAAAAACTAAAGGCAGAGGTATGAAAATTCTGGGGATTCTGGACATTGACAGTGCTTCCTATCCCCATACTTGCCAAGTCCTACCACAATCAAGAATTGTATTGATGCTACAAAAGAAGAAGTGCTATATGTTTGTAATTCTTCTCTTAAACCCTAAGTGGCAAGTGATGGAACCCTAAGTACAGGGCAGTGATGTGTCAGGACTGGAGCTTTTAGATCCAGCATGGTCCCATATGCATGGGTAGTATCATTGTCAGCTGTGGCTTTATCAGAGATATTTGGGGCTACATTTGTCTGGTTGGACTCCTGTAAAAAAATAGCATAGACTATGTGACTTAAACAACATAAATTTATTTCTCACAGTTCTGTAGGCTGGTTAGCCCAATATCAAGGTATCAGCCAATTCAGTATCTCATGAGAGCCCTCTTCCTGACCACCTTCTCCCTATGTGTTTGTGTGACCTTTCCTAGGTATATGGGCTTGTTTGGAGAGTAGCAGGGAAAAGGCTTGGTTCTCTGGTGTCTCTTCTTACAAGGACACTAGTCCCATTGGATCAGGGACCTATCCTTATGGGAAATCATCTAAACTTAATTACCTCCTATGGCACTGTCATAAGTCACATTGGGGCATTAGGGCTTCAACATATGGATTTGGGAAGCACACAATTCAGTCCATAGCAGAAGTCAAGGGAAGCGATACTGAGTCATGTGGCATCTGCTCTTCCCAATGGGAGTTGTGTCAAAGTCAGCTTAATAGGGGTGTATATATATGTGTCCTCTTCCTACCAAACCATAAGCCACAAGAATTGCTGTGGGAACCCATTATTTCCCCTCCTCACAGATGTTTGAATCTAGAAAGCCCAAATGAACAGTTTGGCTTACGGAAGGCAAAGACTGCAACCAGGAAATATAAAGCTAAAATGATGGAAGGAGGGACAATGGCCCTAGTTTCTTGTTTTAACCACCACGATGATTCTCAAGTGCCATATTCAGGAGGCAGAAGCCATACCTCTGCTTGTTTGCTGTTAAATACACCATAATAAACCATGATGTTAGAGTTCATTGAGAAACGCATTGCCCATTGAGATTTTTCAATCATGACTCCTTTTAAGAGTTTACAAAATAGCTTTCCTGCCTCTATCTTGATGATTTGTCTTCTTCAAACTCACTCCTTACTAATGTATGACACCAGACTTGGCTTCCTGGAGAGAAATGATCAAGAAGCATAGGCTCCTTGCTACGAAACACATTAGCACAATTTCTAAAACATGTTCTTTATGCTCATTTGATCTGTGATATGTGTTATCATTTAATAAATATTGGTCTATAGCCAAATCATGGAAAGAGCCTGAATGTCCATCAACTGGTGAATGGATCAAGAAGATGTGATTTATGTATAAAATGGCAATGAGAAAGAATAAAATCTGGCCATTCGTAGCAACCTGGATGGGCCTCAAGGGTGTCATGCTATGTGAAATCTTTCAGGCAGAGAAGGACAGATACCATATGTTTTCACTCATAGGCCTAACAGGAGAAACTTAACAGAGGACCATGGGGAGGGGAAGGGGGCGAAAGAGTCAGGGAGAGGAGGGAGGCAAATCATGAGAGACTCTTGAATGCTGAAAACAAACTGAGGGCTGAAGGGGGAAGAGGAAAGAGAAAGGGGGATGATGGACATGGAGGAGGGCACTTGTGGAGAAGAGCACTGGGTGTTATATGGAAACCAACTTGACAATAAACTATTAAAAAATAAAGAAAAATAAATATTGGTCTGGCTTAGGTTCTATCTACATATGCCAGAAATATTTGTTGCTATGCTCCTTTAAGCGAGACAAATATAAACTCTGGTAATTGCTTCATAGTTTTTTTTTTCCTTTTGGTGGGGGAGAGTTGTTTGTCTTTTTCAAAATAAAGTTGTGTTTCAAGAAACTTAAGTGACATAATTATAAAGTGTGCATTGAGAAAGAGTTTATTCCTCCTTAAAAATTTTAATTAGGCCCTTCTTAATCTCTATTGCAGATCTTATTATGAACTTGTTTTTTCTTCCAAATGCCTCTTTTGATTCTGCATAAATAGGATGTAATTATATATGGGTGGAAGGTTATTATATACAAATATGTTCAGAAATTATGTGAACAAAATGCACAATAGGCTTCAGTATTCCTCTCATAAAATGATATAGCTTAGGACCAAAGTAAGCAATTTACTTTCTTTTAGTATCTACCTTGTTTATTCCTTCTTTATATTAGCACTATGGAGCATGTTGGAGAATAGAAAGAAAATAATTAGTCATTTTGACCTCTAGCTAAAAGGAAACTTGGTTTCTTTGCACATTTCCTTAACAGGTGAGTTCACCATTAGTGTTACTATTATTAAATCCATCTCTTTGCTTTGCAATCTTTTCTGTCAGCTTCTCGGCTCAAACTTGAAGATGTGTCTCTAAACTCCAATTCTATTTTAAGATAGAAATGACAGGAAGATTGTTTAGGGAACAGTTGAGAATATTAACATTTTTAGTAATGCTTGTCTATCCATAAATATTTTTTTTTTTGCTGAGAAGGTTCACAATGGGAAGACTTTCCAAAAATTTAATTTTAGGCACCATGTGCAAATCGATCTCCTTTCTTTATATTCATAGGCTGATACAACCAGAGGACTCCAGCTTGAAATTGTGTGAGTATGCATGTGTGCATGTGTGATAAATAGCTAATTACCTGTCAGTTACCATAGCAATGTTTATAGGAAGACTAAGGAGCTCACATAGCTCTGTTGCCCAGTTTGAGAGAGGAAAACCTGCATAATTTCTTCTTTTCAATCCCTACCTAAGTTTCTGGCAGCAATCTTAGAATGCTATTTGCTTGGTGAGGTCTTATGTGACCAATTTAGCTTCTTCCCTTTGAGCAGAGACCAGGTTGACGAGGGAGAGGTAGAGAGAATCAACCTGGAAGAAGCTTTGGTATGCTAACACAATAGACTCATGACTTAGCTCTGCAGAGTTCTGTTATCGACAGTTGGTAAAGGACTGGCTCAGTATGATGCCTTCTTCAAGAATATTTGCCTAGCCCCATGAACTCTCAAAAAAAAAGTCCTATATAGATCACCAAGAAAACACACTACTTTATTCTTTCAGCAAATATTTTGAGCAACTGCTCTGAGTCAGCCCTCTACTACTCTGAGGGGATATCATGGGGACACTAGTGTCTCTAGTTTGGGAGAGATAGCCATTCATTCAACAAATATTTATTGAGCACTTATCATGCTCCAAGTACTGTACTGGGTAATATGGAAATAAGAGAGGCACAACCCAGACTTGGAGGAAACTCAGAGGTAAGGAAAAACATCTAGGATGAAGGTAGCCAGGAATTGTGAGGAGGGATGAAAGGATGTGATGGAAAAGTGTTTCAGAGAAAGAGAGAAAAAGGTAGTCTTGTTTACAAAAAGCAAGTAAATATGGTATATTTAAAGGAAAGAAGTTAGTATTTCTGGAGAGCAGAGTTCAAGACAGGTGAAGGCAATACCATAGACATGCAAGCAGGGATCAAATCATGAAAGCTCTGTTTCCTTTGAACCTAGGTGGATACTTTGATTTCTAAGACTAGCTTATATACTGCCATGCACTTCTGTATTATTCTGTAGGGACATTTGATTTTGAAACTCAGTCTCAATAAGTGAGGAAGGCCTAACTTGTCCATGTAAAAAACCCACATATAAATATTTTGGACAATCACTGCCTGATGCCCAGTCAACAGCTAACATTAGCCATCAGACATGTGAATGAATTCTCCTCTAGATAATACCAACACTCATTTTTCAGGATACTACTGGTCTTCAAGAATTCCCAGATAAAATACCAGACATTGTGGAACAGAGATAGGCTATTCTCAGTTAGCTATCTCTGAAATCCTAACCTTGGGTGGTTTCTTAAGCATTAATAGCAACCAGAACACTTTATAAGGAGCTTCTTCCTCTTCTCAGGCAGTGAAGATCCACTGAAGGAGTTTAAACAGATAAGTAATAGAATCAGGTTAGTATATTAGAAAGAAATGTATTTTGTTTTATAACATACATAAAAGTAAAATATGAAAACAAACACACAAAGAATAGGACTGTGACACAGAAAGTAATGTCTTCTAAGATTCATTCTATGTGTGAAATTGTATACTATTATTTGAATGAATACTTTGTTAAATTAAAGATACACATGGTAAGCCCTAAGACAAACACTAATTAATAAACTTGTAGTGGAGATAAGATAGAATAATAAAAATATTTAATTTAAGAGCAGACAAAAAAGAGAAAAAGGAACAGAGAATAGATGGGAACAAATAGAAGGCAACTAGTGAGATGATAGATTTAAATCCAACAATATCAATAATTATTGTTGTTCTAACATGTCAGTTAAAAGATAGAGATTGTCAACTGGCTAAAAAATCAAGACCCAATGGTATGTTGTGAACAAGAAACACAACTTACGTGTAAATACTTCTGACTAAAAATAAAAGAATGAAAAAAAAATTTTCCATGCAAACACTTACCAAAACAAAAATCTGGAATGTTTATCTCAATATCAGAAAAGTGGACTTCAGAACAAAAAATATTATCAGAAATAAAGAAAATATTACATAAAGACCTAATTATATAAAGGGGCCAGTTCACCAGGAAGTCATACCTATCCTAAATGTTATATACCTAACAACAGAATTTCAAGACAAACAAAGCAAAAACTGATAAAACTGAAGGGAAAAAATGGACAAACCATAATTATAGTTGGAGGCTTCAGCCCTCCCTTCTCAGTCATTGATAGATTAAGTAGACAGAAAAATCAGTAAAGATATAGATGACCAGAACAATACTATCAAGCAATTTGACTGAATAGGCATGTATAGAATGCACTGCCTAACACTTATTTGCATTTTTTTCAAGTGCACATAGCCCATATTCCGGACCATAAAACAAATATCAACAAATTTTTAAAGAATTAAATCATACAAAGCATGCTCTCTGTAATAGAATTAAGTAAAAATCAAGAAAAAAGTTTCTAAAAACTAAGCACTGCTTCTTTATTTAGAATTTATCATCTGGTGATAGCAGGGAAACTGGCCCAGATATAAGATAAATATAAACCTCTTAAGTAGGTCTTCAAAATGTCAGTGCTAGATGGCTTTTCAAAATTTGGTTTTAACCTTCATGATACAAGAGGGGAAACTGAGGCCATGAACAGCTGAATAACTTAGCTTGGATTCCAGGTGCTAGATTCATAGGGGCCCCAAGACAGTCTGCCAAATTGTAGTAGCATTTGAAGAAGATGAATTATTTCTCCTTGGAATAGATACCAACTTGTTTGAAAAGGAAAAGTCATCTTCAAATACTGTTGATTCACCAGGCTGGAAATCTGTGATTTCCTCTGCTCATATACCAAAGAATAATGTACAAAATCTGCATTATTTTACTATCACTGTTGGAAAATGAACAGAAGATACATATGCCAGAGTCATGGGAGAGGGACAGAATAGACTACTCATCTTACTGTTGGACCTATACATTTGGTCATTTGATTTAAAAAATATGACACTACTTATATCTATGAGTCTATCTACATCTATAATATATTTTAAAGTATTTTTTATTTAGATACTTCATGAGGTACATAGGGATAATGCCGATTTTCATAAGAGACATATTATAGTGAAGCTGTTAAGAACTTGAGTTCTAGTGGTGCCTGAGTGGCTCAGTTGGTTAAGCATCCAACTCTCAATTTTGGCTCAGGTCATGATCTCAAGGCCATGAAATCAAGCCCTGCATTGGGCTCCACAGTGAGCATAGCATCTGCTTAAGATTTTTCTCTCTTTCTCTTCCTCTGCCCCTCTTCCTCTTGCATGTGCACACACTCTCTCTCTCTGTAAAATAAAGGAGAATTCAAATTCCCAGCTCTGCTACTTTGTGCATATAACCTTACTAGTGCTTACATTGGGCATAATAGCAGCACCTTCTTATAGCTTTGGTGGGTGAATTCTTGAATAGATATATGAGGAAACACCTAGCATAGTACCTGGTACAGAATAAACCTATGCGTGGTTGTATGTCCCTCCATTCTGTTATACCACTCTGCTTTGCTTGTCTGGTCTTCTTTATGAATATCATCCTGTTAATGCCCTATTTCCTGTCCTCCTATCAACTAGCAGGTTTTTAAAAAATATCTAATATGTGTACAGATTTTTGCTTGACATTTAAGAAATTAACAGAGATATATTATTCATTTGGTAAACAAAAACATTTTTATATAAAATAATCCAGGGAGAAATGTGAATATTTTCCCCATTTCTATCAAAAGGAAACTTTTCAGTAGAAAGTTTATCCTCCTTTTTGTGGTATGTCATATTTTCTCAGGAGGTCCCTTCCTTACTAGACCCCCCTCACCTCATCAAAAGACAAACATTCATTTAGTGGAAAATGTTAAGTCTTTAATTAAACGAATTCAAAAACAAGAACAGAGTCCATGAGTACAAAGGCACGTGGTAGTATTTGAAAGCTATAAGAACAATTCTGGAAACAAATGATGAACAGATGCAAAATAAAGTCACATATCTTGTTAAAAGCCTATTAATCACCTCAATCCCTTGCTTCAAATTTACCGCTCTCTGGAGGCTTCCTCAAGCCACAGGGATCAGTCCATTCCCATACAGAAAGAATTAGAACATGTTATTTTTCTCCTAAAAGATTCCAGATTTTGACTCGTAGGTGCTTCTATTTCTGACACACAGTATGGCTACTAAAAATTAGCCCCACATAGTATAATATGCCTGAATTCTGTGCTGTGCCAATATTCCTGCAGTTACCTATCCTGTGTCTAAATAATATTGGCCAGTTCAGTCCCTGTCACTAAGCTTGCCCTAAGCACCGGCATGCTGGTCTCACAGGCTAACTATTCTCTGCCTAAACTAGCTTTTTCCTTACAACTGTTGGATTTTTCTTTCCTCATGATAGTTCCTTTTAGAGGCCCCTTGTTTGATAGGAAATCTTTTTTAGAACTGTTTTAATTTAGTAGAGAAGTTCTAATAACTTCTCCAAAAGGAAAGCAGTTGGTATCCAACCCTTTTCTTCCAAAAGGATCATTTAAAGCTGTATAAATCAACTAGCTTGCACCTCTAGCTTAGCTCAGGTATATCAACATATTAAACAGTTTGTGCAAGTACTGCGGGCCACTGAATCTAGCCTCTCCTGAAAGGAGACAGATTCTTCTCAGAACAAAGAAAACTCCAAGAAGCTTTGTCATCTTAAAACAACTGGAAACTTTAATATGGTGGCTTTTCTTTTATTCCAAATAAAGACTGTAATAATAAACTCCAGAGAGAAAATCTCACTAGTATAAAAGACATTATAGCAATTTAAACTGAAATTTGACAGAAACTGGGAGGGACAGTCCGTATCACCAACAGGCAAAATGTTCATTAAAATTAAATCAAAATTTTTGAGACCAACTTAGCAAAAGTTCTGTACCAGGCACTGTGCTCAGGTAAATACACCACATATCCATGGTATTGACCCTTGTGGATGATTATAGTAATTAAGTAAGTGAAACTCTAAAACTGTAAAAACAGAGTAACTCCACCCACCTCAAAGTCTATTGTAGATTGTTATAATTGTTAGCAGAGTAGTTTGAGAAAATTTGCATTCAACAAAAGTAAACAGGTTTCTTTACTGTGAGCCTTTGTAGTAGGTTTTGTAAATATCCAAGATGACTTTACAGTATGCAAAGTTTTCTACACATACAGAGAAACTGTTTTATCTTCAGAGCATTTTTCAAGGCTGGGGAGTAATCTGCAGAACCGTCATTGGGAACTGCTCTAGTACTTTCTTTCTCTCCAGCTATAATATTTTAAGACAGAGAGAATGGTCCTGGTACAGACCTCAAGCTTGCCACACCTGCCAGTAAAGGAGAAAGTACAGCAATATTCTAATATCAATTAACTTCTTTGCCTCATTATGCACTTACATCCAGGTTTTGATTAATGGAAGCATTATTGGAAACAACAGTGCTGGGTTCTTTTTCAGGCAAGGCAGCACATTACTCCTAAAGGTGGGCACATTAATCTTTCTTACTTTGTTTACTTTAACCCTCCTTCTTCTTTATAAATGGCTACCTATGCCGTTTCTGAGATATCTTTAATTTGGATGGATCTGACCACAAGAAAATACCCTTCAATAAGGAGAGATCTATAATAAGAAATACATATGACTCACTCATACATATATGTGTACCCCTAACCTGCTCCAGTTGTGAGACCTAACTTGAATAAAGAAAGTTATTTCAAGTCTGTGTTTTAAAGAGATGAATTTAAGTAGCTTCAAAAGCCATGAATTCAATATATATGAGCTGTTATTTGGCCTGTTGCCTGGAAAAGCCTGGAAAATGCAAAATAATTAAGTTAAAGGAGAAGGACAAAGAATAGCACACCCACCTCTGACTTTGGGAACCAGAACTTCTTTTCCTGTGGGAAAACAGGAGCCTATATGAGTGTTGGGCCGTAGGGAAGCAGGTGTTGCTGTAAATCAAACAAGCGAAGAGCTGGGAAAAAAACTTAGAAACCAGACTAAAGAATTCACATAAGGAATAAAAAATCTAAGACTTGTGTTTATGTTTAGAGAGAATGCCTGGGATTTCTCACAGGGGTTAAAATGTGTTCTAATGCCCAGTGAATTGCTTTTATGCCTCCACTACAACTCTCTTAAAGGATTTGTTGCCCCATTTCTCTGATGCTAAATACCCAGGTCCTTCTTCAATCAGTTCTACACCATGTCTTCTCACTTTTTTAAGTGAGAGATAGTCGTGGTTTAGACTAAGATGAAGTTTTCTTGGTGGAGAGAAGTGGTCAGGTTTATGATAGGCAGGACTTAAAGGTGAACCAGATGTGTGGTATAAGAGAAAGAGAGGGGTAAAAATCAACTCTGATATTTTAGGGCCTAAGCACAGAAATAATTATGCATGTATATCATGAGATTCAGAGATGCATATAAGGCCATCTCAAGGGAGAAGTAAGAGCTGAAGGTAAAAACATGGGAGTTATCCATGAGTAAAAAGATAATATTTAAAGCCATAGACAGTAAGTGTACATAGAGATGAGAAGAAGATCTCGGACTGAGCTCTATTCTAAAAACGGAAGAAAATCAAGCCACAGAAATGAGAAAGGAACAAGGGAAAAGCAAATATTCTCAAAGTCAGCTGAAGTCAGTATGTCAAGAGGTGGAAGTTATGCAATAGTGCCAAATACTACTGAGACATTGTATAAGGGGAGGACAGGACAAGAGTGATTACACTACTGTAGTAAAAGAAGGGTAACTATATGGCTACAAAAGCTTGAAGGCTGATGGATTTGCCAGTGGAAATTCTCTTCTGATGGCTTCTACTTTTCTCCCTAAAATAAAAAGCAGGACCATCAAATGTGAACAAATGGTGAGAGGGGTGTATTGAAAGGTTGAGGAAAAAGATTTGAAGTAGGACTCTCGGAGAATGATAAAGCACTCTGGCCAGGAAAATATTTGGAAATTGTCAGACATTGCCAAGGGCCAACTTGAGGTTTATGGTCATATTTCTGTGTTTTTGCCTTCCTTCTCTGGCAGACTTAATCTTGTTTGTGCCAAGATGGATACCTGCTTCTCTTAGCTTACATCCTGTCAGCTTAGCAAATCCAATGGAAAGAAATATCCTATTTCCCAAGAGTTCCAGTAATATTCTAAGTGACTTCTCATCTGCTGGACTTCAGAGCTTACTTCGGCTTGATCTCATTGCTGTGGTTGGGAGGACGCTGTGCTCTGATTAGCTGGGCCCTGTGTCCTCCCAGGAGCCGGGTGTAGGGGGAGGAGGATAGGGTGTATTCAGCCTCATTCAAACAGAAACGTATGATGGGGAAGGGTGGCTTCCTAAAGAAAATCATAGTACATGTTACCATATAAAGGAGGAATAGAGATTATGCAGGTAAAACAGCCAATATCCACCACTGCATATTATTGGTATATCATTTTCTGGAAAATTTGCAGGAGATTGGAATCAAACATCATAAATGACCTCTAAGAACTCTTTCCATTCTAATAGTCTTTAATTCTCTAGTTTTGAAACTCCCAAACGGGGCACATGTGGTAGGGGAGGGAATGATTGAACAATCACTATATTGATGATTTTCATCAATCCTCTGAAATATTCACCAACTACTCCTATTCAATACATTTTCAACCTTCTTCTAATATGCAAACTCATCCTGCAGCCCTCTGTTTTACATTGTTATACAAACACTATTTTCTTCAGGATTTTTTTATACCTGTCGTATCACATTGAATTTTCCTTACAGAGTTTCCCATATTAAAAAAAGATAAGATTAACTTTTAACACTTTCTACTCCATCACCACACAAAAGCAACATCATTATGTTTTTATTCGGTTCTAACTATATGTGTGTTTTTAAAAAATTACCTTCCTACAATTTTGTTGTGGATTTACAGTATCTGCACAATCACATAAGTTGCTATGGTAATATTATAAAATTATTTCAAATCACAAGGCTTCCCTGAAATCATGCATGCTGAATTTGAAAATAACATTGCTGAAAACCCTGCATTTCAATAAGAAAGTCCGAGATAAGCAAAGACTTTTAACTACATTTATTGTCCTGATATTTTTCTCCTCAACTTACCATCAAATTTTTGGTTTTGAGTGATGACAAACAGTATGAAGAATGAACCCCTGCTTACAAAAAAAAAGCTACATCAATATTAGAAAGAATCCTATTAATTGACCATAAGATAGATTTATTTCTCCATCTGCCATATACAAACTTATACAACCTGGGCAAATCACTTGTCATGAGTTACTTTGCTTGTCTACAAAATAGGAGTGAAAATATTAAGTCACCTTTTAGGCTTATTAGAATGTATTTATTCTTTATTATGATAAGAATAATATGAAATCTACCCTTTAAAAAATTTTTAAGTGTACAATACAGTACTGTTAACTATAGGTACAGTGATATATAGCAGATCTCTAGAATTTACTAATTTAGCATAACTGAAATTTTATACACATTGAACCACAATTCCCCATTTCTCCTTCCCTTCTGTCCCTGGCAAACACCATTCTACTTTGTTTCTATGAGTTTGACTATTTTAGATACTGCATGTAAATGGAATCATGCAATACTTTTCCTTCTGTTACTGGCTTATTTCACTTAGCATAATATCTTTCAAGTTCATCCAGCATTTTACATAACAGCGAAGATATGAAAACAACCTAAGTGTCCATTAATGGATGAATGGATAAAGAAAATGTGGTATATACATACAAGGGAATATTATTCAGCCTTTAAAAAGAAGAAATTCCTAACATATGCAATGACATGGGTGAACCTGGAGGACATTACACTAGGCTTATTAGAATGTTAAAAAGATAAAATAGACATGAGGTTTGCATACAGTGTTTGTGACTGAATAATGATTTGTCCCCTCTACTTCTATGTGCCAATCCTCAGAGCAGTGAGACATCACAGGTGTGCTTCACCAAGCTTACTTCTGCTTCCTTGGCAATTCATTCTCCCATCTGCCAGCTAAAAGCCAAAACAAATGGTTCCTTTTGGACTATCCCTCTTAGCCAGGGGGCAGGGCAAAGAGAGGGCATTGTTCTGTGGAATTTGTAATGAATGGTTATTATCTTAGGTCAGATCCCCTGGAAGCAGAGCCTAACCTGTTAATTTGTATAGAAGTGAGCCATTGAGGGAGGGTTCTCAGTGGAAATAAGTTTGGAAATTGGGAAGCAAGATCAGAAAAGATGCTAGTCAAAGATTCAGCCTGATCCTACAGGGAACTCCACAGCTACAATTGCACCAGCAAACATCCCTCCTTGGAGCAAGAGAACATGTTTTTAAAACTTCATATAAGTAGTCATTAGCTGAGAGATACACCTGTGGTTGGGACTAGGGATGCTGGCTTGTCCTCCAAGGGATCCCTGAGGAAGTTGGCTTCTAATGCTGTAGGGCAAATTTCTGAAGAAAGTGTGCAGCTACTAGCCATTAGCAGCCAACAAACAAAGCAGCTGAGCCTCATAAAGGGGATCTGGACTTTTCACTTTTTTCTCTTTTAGCTTCTCACTCACTAAACAAATCACTCCCTGTTGTCCCTCCCACACACATACACAGTTCTCTGCCTCCACAATGGAAAGAAGAATGTCATTTGGTAGGAATTACTATTAAGCTTGGGATAATTGAGGAATAACGTATGGTGACATGATGGTGCCCAAGTAATAAGTATAACGGTATTTTTTTCCTAGAAAGAATGTTGTCTAAAACTTTGTTAGATGGAAGTCACCACCAGGATCACCACTTAACCTGTGAACAACTATTATGTGTCAGAAACTGTTTTTTTTAGTATACAATAATGTATATTAAATGTATAATTTAATGTTTTAATATCCAGTAATATATATCAAATAAGCAGTTTCTGACAAATAATAGTATAATTTTATGTATAACAAATGTACATAAATGTACAATTTTATATAATAATGTACACAAAATATTATGTAATTTGATCTTCAAGGTAAATTGACCAAGGCCATATAGACTTTGAGACAGAGCCAGAGTTCAAATTATGATCTAGATGACTCTGGAGTTGAAATTCCTTCCTGTTATTCTACATTTCCTTGCTTCTTGAGGATTTAGGGTATTTGCATTTGCCCCTCCTGGTGTTTACGTGGCAAGCACTCATGTATTGGAGAGGACACAGACACACAGATGGAAGAAGAGAGAGGCAGAGTGATATGATTAAAAAACAAAAGAGCAGCTACCATTACAGGAACACACACACACACACACACACACACACACACACAACACAACAACACTGACTTACTAAGACTAGCTGTACTATATAGTGGTCAGGAGCATTGACTTATGGTTCATAACTAAATGATTATTGTCTGAGACTAAAATATTTATATTTGATGACCTTTTCATTCTCCATGGACTTGGAAGATGGAATTTCCCTGGCTTCTTAACCCTGATCCCTAGCTTAATGAAGAAAATGTATTTTTTCAATGAAACAAGGCAGCTCCAAGCTGTCCAGCTTTGAGGCAGGACACAGGGGAGAGGAGCCTTCTTTACTTGAGATTCTCTGTCAGGAAGCAAAGTTTTGAAGTTGACCTCAAGAGCCAGAGTAGATGGATTTTCATTCCCAGAGAGAGACTAAGTTCTGCATCAAACGCTTTCTCCTCTCTTTTTTCCTCTTGAACAATAAGAGACCCAATCCGTCTCCTTGGAAAGCACTGTTGGAGGAGGCTATCTCCCCCTCAGTTACCTTGCTTCAATCTCATCTCCAGTCCTTTCATAGAAATTGGTGGAAATTGCTTTTAACTTGAGAATTTAAAAGGAAAATTTTGACCTAAAGTTTTCCCCACTGAGGCAGCCAAAGGCAATGAGTTCCCTGCCCCTCCCCCCTTCCTTAACTAAAGTTTTTGCCTGATTACTGGCAGAAATGATAAGAAAAAAAGACTTCCTAAGTGGATTGGGAGCCTCTGCTTAATTTTCAGCTTGACAATATTTGGGAAATGAGTTTTAAACATGGTGTATTAGGATGAAGGAATGAGAAAATGATTTATGACAAATAAAAGTCAAGGATATTTACAAACCATTACCAGAGAGTCTAATAAACTATACATTTATAAGTAGCTCCCAGTCAACTAATCCCTCTTGGTTTTCAGGAATATATAGTTAGGAAAACTTTCTCTGCTTTGTTGTTCCTCTGCTTGTTGGTTATAAATTATGCATGGGACTCTAATATACTAAAAGGGGTAATTGACACTTTTCCTGCTCCTCCACCAGGGGCATAGCTGTGGAGATAAGCTTGCCTAAGGAAACTTTATTTGATTACTTATGCTTATTGAACACCTACTATCTGTCAGATTTGAGGAATACAGCCATAAATAATAGTCTTTCCTTCAAGGAACACAGACAAAGAATTAATTATAATGCCTGTGTTAAATGATGGAGGAAGAAGATTCTCTGTGAGCCTGGAGAACAAGACCCTGAGCATCTTGTCTAAGCTGGCTACAGACAGATACCAGGGATCTGGGCAAAGGCTTTAGAGGAGAGAAGAGATTGAGGAGGCTCTCAAGTGTATAGGTGAGATTTCAATAGGTCAAGAGGCTCTAAGAACCTGAGAAAGAGCCTTGGGTGTAGGAATGAAGGCAGAATATGGCAAAAACTAGAGAGAAGCTCCTGGTTAGAATAATGTTGGATACATCACACCAGATACACATTGACTCATTTAATTGACTTGCAAACTATCAGTTAGAAATAGTTAGGTGGCAAGTAACAGAAAATCCAATTCTGGGAGACTTAATTACAATAGAGAATTGATGTAACTCAGTAGTCCAAAGGTATATCTCGGGTATGAAAAGGCTAACTCTCACTTTTGCAAGCAATTGGGGAATGGATTCAGATATACCCTTCATCCAGAATGGTAATACTTAGTTTACTCTGCCATCTTTTCACGCCTTGCCTGGTTTCATATCCCGGCTCTTCTGCTACCTAGCTGTGTAACCTTGGGGAAGTTACTCAACCTCTCTGTGCCTTAGTGGCTTCACCTCCCCATGATCTGACATTGGAGAAAAACAGAGACTTGTATTAACTGGCACATCTTTACGTAAGAATTACCATGCCTATCAAGGACCCAGAAAAACAGCAAGATTTTGAAGGCTTAGAGAATTACTGTGAAAAGATCCTACTACGATTATAATGTTAAATATATTATCTTAAGTTTTGGTGATTCTAAACAGAAAATCAGCACTGTAGGCCACATTAACCACTTTCTAGGTGTGTGAGACTATTCTTCAACATTCTTAGCTGCACCTCAATTTCTTCATGTACATAGTTAAAAAGTTCAACTAGAGCTCATGGACTAGTGAAGTAAAAGCAAATAAACTACTATAATATACTGTGCAGGAAAAGTTGGGACAATCAAGAACTACTGACTCTTTGGCCTGAATGGAAAATTCATAGAATGTTAAAAATCAGGGGATATTTAATTCAGCCACCAAGATTTAGAAAAAGAAGCCAGAGAAGAATTTTGGGACCATTTAGATAACAAACAAACATGGCTCTATTGGGATTGGATTACTATAATAGACTCCCTTTTTAAGTGAAGATAAGTCTAACTTGATGAAAATTCTCTTCTCTTTGTTCTTCAGGACCAAGGCATTACTCTAAGTGATGTTTCAATTTTCTGTCTTATCTTTTACACTTGTCTGGGCTCTCTATCACTAGATAGACCGTTGTCATCTTAGAATGCTTTTAGCCTTACCTCTGCCTGATATATAGGATCTATATAATTTTGGTATTCAGATGACATGTTAAAGCTAAACATAAAGAAGGATCCAAAGTACATGTGGGCATCAAGATGTCTAAGCAACCCAGTCCGTCAGGGTTTTTCTATAAGTGCTAAAAATTAGAAGATGCCAAGGACAAAATGGAAAACTAGAAAAAAACAAACACTCTGAATTAGTGACACAGACACATCACCCCTCCCCAAGAATGCCCTGACAATGTTGTCTCACCTCATTCTTATAAGGTATAGGTGGTTATGATGGTGTGTTGAAAGTCAATTAGATGAAATTAAACAAACAAAAAAATAACAATGTTAAAAATTGTTTGGCATGAGAATACCCATGCTGTTAAGAAAAATAAATAAGTACTTTTTTCTCTTTATTAGGCTCCATGCCCAACTTGGGGCTTGAGCTATGACCCCAAGTTAAAGAATCACATGCTCTACTGACTGAGCCAGCAGGTGCCCCAATTTTATGCAGATTTTAAAAACACCCTCAAACAGGGGCTCCTAGGTGTCTCAGTCAGTTAAGTGTCTGACTTTGGCTCAGGTAATGATCTCACGATTCCTGAGCTTGAGCCCCACATCAGGCTCTGTGCAGACAGCTCAGAAGTTGGAGCCAACTTTGATTCTATGTCTTTCTCTCTCTCTGCCCCTCCCCTGCTCACACTCTCTGTCTGTCTCTCTGTCTTTCTCTCTCTGTCTTTTCCTCTCTTTCTCTTTCTCAAAAATAAACATTAAAACAAATTTTAAAAACACTCTCAAACAATGTCAAATTCTGTTTATGGATACATACATATGTAGTAAAAATATAAAACAATAGATTTAAAGGTTAAATACAAATTTCATGAGTGTAGTTACTTCTCAGGAAAGAGGATCAGGAAAGGGTCCAGATCAATTTCCAGGTGTAAATGTAACATTTAGAATAGATTCAGACTATTTAAGTCCAAGTGTTCACATTTGTTACATCTGGATGGTGGTATTATGATTTGTGTCATAATTTTCTGTGCTTTGAAATTTTTTAAAGTAAAATAATGAATAAAAAAATCAATAGGTAGAATAAAATTAGTGTTAAAGTAAATAAACAGGTACCATACATAATACAAAACTGAATAAGAACCCTGAAAGAATATCTCAACAAGCTCTCACAGAAGCAGAAGAAAAAAATGAAAACAATGAAATAGAATGTACTGATTTTGGAGATGATGGGTTCACAGTATTACTGCCATTTCTGAAACAGAGAGAAAAAGAAATGAAAACAGTTTTCAAAGTACAAATCAGTACTGTTTTTCTATTTTGAAAGAAGACCAAACTCTTTACATTGAAAGAATTCACTGAATATCAATAAATATATAATAAAAAGAGAACAGTACAAACATATGCTAATAAATTGATTGGATTAGAAAAGAAAAAGAAAAATAAATCTATAAGCATTTATAATTAGTCCACTGTTCTCAGGCTGGTGAAAAAAAAATAAAATCAAACTTTACCTCTGAAAATCTAATGCTCATTTTGAGCTGTGCTAACAGTTTTGACACAAAAATAATGATTCCATGATAAAGGAAAAGCAAGAAAATAAGACTTTTAAACCAGAAGCAGCATTTCATTTGACAAAGAATAAGAATTAATTTCATTCATTTGACTACGTGATGGTAAAGAAAATTAAAAATCACATTTTTACATTCTCTCAGTTATTTGACCAAAATATTGACATAATTTGATTAATTATGTATATCATATTTTTCCTATCTCCTTAAAGGTCAGCAATCAGATCATAAATTTCCTTTGTACCTCCCTACTGTGGGTGGGGGAGGTACCATTTTGGAGAGGGTGATTCTTTTACCAGAAAAGCTGTTTTACATATTGCAGAATATTTAGTGCCACTGGACTTAAAACTTACTAAAGACTCCTCAAGTCATTGTGACAACTGAAACAAAACAAGCAAGCAAAATACAAGCATACCTCAGAAATATTGTGGGTCAGTTCCAGACCACTGCAATAAAGTGAATATCACAATAAAGTGAGTCAAATGAAAAAAAATAGAAAGCAAATCGGAATATGTATGTTAAAAAATGAAATCATTTCATCAATGCATGCATTCAACAAATAGCAAAAGAACACCAGGGGTGGGCCAGTTAATATAATACATCAGGGGATATAACTTAAGACATGACAGACACGGTCCCTGCCCTCAGAGAGTTTACAATCCAGGGAGAAAACAGATAGTTAATGAGGAAACAATAAATAAACATAAATATTTATATCATTTTGTTTATAATTCCCAAAACTTGGAAGCAATCAGGACGTCCATCACTAGGCAAATGAAAAAATAAACCATGGTACATCTAAACAGTAGGATATTATTCAGTGCTAAAGAGAAAAAAGTAATCAAACCATCAAAATACATGCAGAAAACCTAAATGTATATTACTAAGTTAAAGAAGTCAATCTGAAAAAGGCTCCATACTGTATGATTCCAATCATATGACCTTCTAAAAAAAGCAAAAACAGTAAAAATATCAGTGGTTGCCAGCGGTTGGGGGAGACGAATAGGCAGAGCACAGAGGAGTTTTAGGGCAGCAAAATTATGCTGTATGTTACAGAACACATGTCATTATCCCTTTATCAAAAACCACAAAATGTATAACACCAAGGGTGAACCCTAATGTAAGCTATGTGCTTTATATGATAATAATTTGTCAGTGTAGGTTCTTCAATGGGAATGAACCACTTTGGTGTGGGATATTGATGGGGGGGAGCCTGTGCATGTGGTCAGGTGGGAGGGGGGCAGCAAGGATACGAGAGCTCTCGTTACTGTCCACTCAATTTTGCAGTGAACCCAAAACTACTCTAAAAAAATAAAGTTTATAACTTGTTTTTAAAAAAAAGGAACAAATAATCAATCCATAGATGAATCAGAGAGATGATGTTAGAAAAGGCTCAACTGTAGGAACATGTACAGTTGTTTAAGAAAGAAGGAAAAACAGTTTGGAGTAGAAGCTAGTCAGGGGGATCAGCAAAATTAAGAAGTAAAGTATTGACAACAATGCCTGACATTTAGTAAGTGTTCAATACGTGTTAACCATTATTAATATTATTACATAATTAATAGGCCTTTTAAATCCTTTTGGAATTTTTCTATCTACTGGATAAGTACTATTTCATGTCAATTGAAATATTTTGAGATTTTTTTACACCAAAATAAAAAATAATCCCACATACATGTAAGTGACTAGGCAAAGAAAGAGCAAAGCATAAGGGTGAGAAGAAAGAAATATAAAACTTCAGTGAGTTAAAAAATTTGCCTAGAGAGATGGTCTTAGAAATTTCTTTAATTTAATTTGAAGCAATGCTTCTTAACTTGAAATTCTAAGCAAACTTGTCATGGTCATCCATGTACATACATTCCTTTTTTCTGGAAAGAAGATCAATATTTTTCCTTAGATTCTCCAAAATGCAGTTACACTTTATTTTTAAAACTTTCATGCATTCCACTGTTTATAATTGAAGGGCCAGCTATCATGGTTTGCTTCATGGAAGCCCTTAAACGTAGAACATTAGCCCTGGGTGGTCACTTAAACTTTCCCTACTGTGCAGTTTACACAAAAGTAAATTAAAACCTGGAGCAAAGAAGGAACCAGCTGAAGTTTATATAGCGACCTAATGGTAGACCCTGGCACTAAAACTTGGAATTGTATCTCCCTGTTCAGTACCCTTTTTGTTACACCAGACAAACATATTTCCCCGGGCAAACCCTCCAGCTTCCAACACTGGCGTGTTTCCCACTGCACTGCACATAAAGGTGAGGATCATTAATAATTTATTTATGAATATAGAAAAGTCATGGAATGAAGCAAAGTGTGGTCTGTGAAAGGAAAAGAAAAATGAGCACTGAAAATGATAAGAACATACACCATTTCTTTGACAAATAATTGCTAAGCATCTAAAATCGACCAGGTATTGTGTTAGATAGGCATTGTGTATAGTTCATAAGACATTTACAGACCCTGGCCTCATGGAAATTACAGTACAACAAGGTAACAGGATACTAAACAAGAAGTTATAGCTACAATGAATGTCATAAAGAAGAAATGTGACATGTGGATGGAATTAAGAGGTCAGAAGAAGTTATATTCAGGTGGAATTTTGAAGGATAAATGGGCATCAGCTAATGAAAGAGGGTAGGGCAGTGGAATAAAGGACACTTTCAATCAGAGGGAACAGCATGTGTAAAGACATGAAGAGGAAAATCTTATTACTTTTAGACATCTTGAAGGAAGCCCAGTGTGGCTCTGGTATGGTACATGAGGAGAGAGATGCAGAGATGAGCCTAGAGAGGCAGACTGGGACAAATCATTGAAGACCTTTGAAGCCATATTAGAGATGTAGTTCATTATGAGTGAGAGGACATTGAAGGATTTGAAACACAGAAGTAACATGACCCACCTTCACCTTTCAAATGGACAGCTGCAAGACGGGAAATGTAGGGGCTACCCTGGGCATTGTTGGAATTATCTAAGAGATGGATTGTGAGAAATGCACAGATTTCAGTGACATTTTAGAGCCAAAATCAGTAGGTTTTGCTATTAAATTAGATGTGGAGACATAAGTAAAAAGGGAAAGCCAAAGGTAATGCTTTGGTTCTATCAAAGAGTAGAGGAGAGGCTGGTTGGTAGGTGGAAATATATCTAAATAAATTGTAAGCAAGGATCTGAATGATGCTGTTCACTGTGTAGACTTTGAGCATTCCTAGAAGACAGTGATGACCAAAACTCAAAGCTCTAACATACAGATATTTCTGGATAAAAGCAAAGAGAGTGATAATTAGTGACTCTAGATATGCCGTTGACAAGAGATACTGAGAAACTGGTGACATTTCCTGGTAAGTTCTAACAGCACTTTTATAAATTACCCAATACCCTTCCAATTCAGACAGCCTATCCTTAAGTCCTACACTTACTCAAAAGTGATACTGAATGAGACTATCATTCATTCATTTGTTCATACATTCACCATATATTTCTTGATCTTTGCCATGTTCCTAGCCCTTCTGAATCTAAAAATATAGCTAATCACACAGCTGAAGAATTTGTATATTAATCTATTTGACTCAGTAGTTCTTAGAGCTTATTCAGCACATCTAGACTGTAAAAATTGGATTAAAAAAACAATGGTTTGTAACTGAACATTAATTATTAACTGAATAATCATGTAGGCTAGTATGGCTGAGAGGTCTTTACATCTCTGCTTTTCTCTTCTTGAAGTATGGAGACGATAAACTCAGAAAGAAAATAAAAACTAGCTACAGAATGAAGACAAGTCCTCAAAGACTTATTTCTAATTAAAACCAAATAAGGAAAAGGACTTATATCTCTAGATCAATAGAATATTCCCTATTGGCTAATGTACTGTGTGGCCTGTAAATCTTTCTTGCCTAAGAAAAGCCATTCTTCAAACTTATTCAAAGGTCATGTCATTTCCCTTTTAGGCATACAACAGTTGAGTAGCTTGAAAATAATGGATGTCTTTCATGTAAAAATTGGATTATTTAAGGAAACCACCTCAGTAAATACTTACTGAGCATCTTCCGTATGCAAACCATTGTATACGTGGAAGATGTTGAAAAGAATAAATTTCCCTGTATCCCAGGATCCCAGTTACCTCTTCAGTAAAAGTATAATGAGAAATGATTAACCCTAAAATGAGACGAAGTGTAACACACCAGTGTGGGTAGAGGGAAGAATTCTCCTTTTCACGGGTTAAAGGTGACATCTGATCCACTCTCTAGAAGAAGGCAATATTGGAATGAACAACTTTATCCCATCTCTTCATTTATTATTCATCTTTTCTCATGGGAAAAAGAACCTATCCATTGCTGATCTCAGAAAATTCTATTCAGAGTAGAAAAGTCCCCCGCTATTAAAAGGCAATGGTGGACCAACATAATTTCCTGGTTTTGCAACTGTACTATAATTAAAAAAGATATTAACATTAGAGAGACAGGGTGAAGAGTTCATAGAATCTTATTCTTCATTTCTTTGCAACATCTTCTGAATCTATAATTAGTTCAGAATAAAAATTTATTTAAAAAATTTTTTAATGTTTATTTATTTTTGAGAGAAAGATGAAACACAAGAGGGGGAGGAACAGAGAGAGGGAGACACAGAATCTGAAGCAGGCTCCAGGCTCTGAGCTGTCAGCACAGAGTCCAATGCAAGGCACAGATCTAAGGACCGTGAGATCATGACCCTGGCCGAAGTTGGACATGTAACCAACTGAGCTACCCAGATGCCCCTAAAAATTTATTTTTTAAAAGGCAATAGTGGTCTATGTATTTCTCTCAGGCTTTGCTAATAGAATAGCCACTAACTATAAATTGGCTACTGAGCACTGAGGTATCTTTTAAGTAAAAAATACAAACCAGAAGGGGTACCTGGGTGGCTCAGTTAGTTAAAGCAGTTCAGCAACAGACTTCGGCTCAGGCCATGATCTCACAGTTTGTGAGTTAGGGCCCCATGTATAGCTCTCTGCCCTCCCCCACTCATGCTCGCTTGCTCTTTCTCTCTCTCTCTCAAAAATAAATAAATTTAAAAATATTTATAAATGCATACCAGATTTAGTATGACAAAAAAAGAAGGCAAAATATCTCATCAGTAATTTTTATATTAATTACCTGCTAAAATGATAATATTTTGGGTATATTAGATAAAATTAAATGTTATCAAAATTAATATTGTTCTTTGAAATTTTATGTAGTTACTAAAAATTTTTAAACTGTATATGTAGCTTGCATTATATTTCTATTGCCTAGTGCTCCTTTAAGTCATTTTCCTGAATGAGTTTATGAAGGAAGATACAATTTTGCAATTAGCTGGCTATCTCAGCATCTTGGTAGACTTAACTTTTTCCACATGGGATGTAGACTTGGGAAGATATGGAGGAATAGAGAAGCCTTTAAATTTAAGTCATATTTAACTAAATATAAATATTTGTTATTTATGAACTTTTAAGCCTCATTTATTAATTATCCCTTTTGGCTTCCTGTGTACGTTTCAAAGGCTAGAACTGGGACAAGAGAAGAAAGGTGATTGGACTCCTTTAAGCCTCCAGCATGAAGGGAAAGATGAGCTGCTAAAGAATGTAAAGGAGCAAGAGATCATTTTTAATCTAGGATATGTAAAAAAGACTAATAATGAAACAGAATGCATGTTGAGATATGCATATAGAAGTATTCTAGAAAAGGAACATATTAGAAATAAAATCATGGAACCTAGGAATGTGGGAAGGGTTTGGGAGACAGCTAATTATTCCACTTGTTTGGATATTAGAGTATTTGCTTGGGCAGTACACACTATTCCCAAGGTTTCTTAGGAAAGTTTATGGAGAAACTTGAATAAAGTCTATGAGTTTTTGGATTACTCCATAGGCAATAAGGAACCATAAAGTAACTTTTGAACAAGTGATTAAGATGATTGTGGCTCTTGTTTGAAGTGCTAGTAATGTAAAGGAAAGATTGACACAAAGAGAAATTGGAGGCAGGCAAACCAAAGTACCTAAGAATTGCCCAATATTCTATAAAACTGGACTTTAAAGAGGTGGGAAGCCTAACTGTTATCTGTAGTTTCTCCATTTGAATTCTGTTAGTAATTGTTGCAAATATTCTCAACCTCAGCCCAGGCAGATGGGTTACCTGTCCTCATCAAGCATATAGTCGGCTGGTGAAAATAGACATTGGACAAATAATTGAAAAGTGTGTTACTGGGCCCCTGGGTGGCTCAGTAGGTTAAGCGTCCAACTTCAGCTCAGGTCATGATCTCACAGTTCATGGGTTTGATCCCCACATCAGGCTCTGTGCTGACAGTTCGGAGCCTGGAGCCTGTCTTCAGATTCTATGTCTCCCTCTCTCTCTGACCTTCCCCTGCTCATGCTGTCTCTCTCTCTCTCTCTCTCTCTCTCTCTCTCTCTCTCTCTCTCTCCCAAAAATAAATAAACATTAAAAAAATTTTTTTAAAGAAAAGTGTGTTACTAAGCATTATGAAGGTCAAGGGCACAGTACTTCTAGCACATTTAATCTCAGAGTTCTGACCTAAATTAACCTTGGGAATCAGTAAGTGACATTTTAGCTGGGTTCAGCAAAATAATTTACCAGTGGGGATTCAGTGAGTCAGGGAGAAGGAGGGTAAATATGCAGGTTGAAGGAACATCAGGCGCAAAGAAGTTGAGATGAGAAAGAGCATGATGCTTAGAGTCCAGTCTGACTAGAATGTGAAAGCAAGGGGTGGGGGGGGAAGAGAGAGAGAGAGCGAGAGAGAGAAACAAGAGTGAGCTCACACATGGCCTGTTTTATGATAGAGACTGTAGTCTATATCCTAACATAAAGCAGGAAGTTACTGAAAGATTTCACATAGGGGCAGGAGATGATTAGATATAAATTCAATAATGGAATGGGAAAGTAGGTGGAACCCATCTAACCACATGACTGGGAAGACAGGGGGAGAGGTGTGCTGCAGTGTAAGAAAAAATTATACCCAGAAGACAGGAAATGTCACTAGGCAGACTATTAAAGATATCCATTTCCTGAATAAATGAACAATAGATTGGAAGGGAGACAGAAAGGATATAGAAACTGTTTAGAAGACTGTTGTAGTGTGGTCAAGAGGAAGATGATAGTTATTTGAATTTTAGTTGTACCAGTGGGAGTAGAAACAACAAACAAAGTAAAAGAGCCTACAGTTATTTAGTAAGGTATTGGATGATACTTGATGATTGACTGAATACAGGGAGGTGGTGGAGAGAGAACAGCCAAGGACAATAGTCATGGTGCTAATGTGGTAGGTGACAACTTCCATGAGGGAAAAGAGCAAAGAAAAGTATATAAAGAAGATTTTAAAACACGATGCATAATATATAAAGCCTCTTTTTCCTGTTGGAGTAGCTTTGTCACAGATCTTGAAATGAATGAATCCACCTCCATCATTTTATATATGAGGAGTATTCAAAGTTTGAGTGATATTAGCAAGGTCTCACAACTGGTTAAGGATGGAGCTGGAACTAGACCCAGACTTCTTGCATCCTATGAAACTCAACTCCTCACTCTACATCTTTGCTTCTCAAAGTATGGTCCATAGACCTGGAAGCTCCAGCATCTTTGGGGATCTTGTCAAAAATGCACATCTAAGGCCCAACTTAGATCTCCTGAATCTGAATCTGCATTCAATATAATTCCCAACTGATGTGTATACACATTAGGATTTGAGTCTTATGTTCTGTATCATACATCCCTATTTTGTATGTAGAAATCCAAAGCTAAATCCACAAAAGATCATTCTTTATAGCCAGAAGACAAATACGTTTATTTTTCTTTTTCTTTTATATAACCCAGCACCATAAATCTCAATTCTGTGTTAAGTAAAAAGAACCATTCCTGGTCTTGCCAGGAGGCTCTTTTATTCTTTTGAAAAAGAAAGGTTAAGAATCTCAGCCACTTTTTCTGTGACAGCAGATGTAATTTAATATAGCTATGAGCTCAAAATACAATCAATCTATTTTTAACGACTTAAATTGTTCTGAAGGATAAAGATAACACAGTTGATCTCTTAGATGTTGCTGGCTTTGTAACTCATCCTTGACACCAATCTGATTAATTCTGGACAAGACATCTTGTTCACAATTATTCACAGGAGGAAGGAGCATGCTCTTTGCTCTCAGAGGCTGTGGACACCAACCACAACAAGACTCCAGGATGGAGATACACACACACACACACACACACACACACACACACACACACATATATATCATATATACATGTATGTATATATATATTTTCCACAGAAACTGGTTCAATTTTCATTCTGATAAACTTTTCAAACTTTCAGGTGATTTTTTGGTTTATTTCTCTATCTATGCCTGGGGACAGCACAAGCTTATGTTACTCATTTCTATATCTTGCCCCACCCTGGAAAATTTCTCTTATAATTTTCCTTTTAAAAATCTAATTCAGGAAATTTCTTTTAGTGCTCTAGTCTTTTACCTGAAAGTATCTGGGTCTTTATCAATACAATAGCTCAGAGGTTGTATTTCCATGATATAGGAATTCTCCTGAAAGCAGAGCATAATCTTACTTATCTTGGTTCTTTAGAACCTGACACAATGTACTTTTACCCTACAAGGATTCTTGTAAAAAAGTGGCAAAAAAACAAAAACAAAAAACAAAAAAAACCAACAAAAAACAAATCATGATGCCTGCGTGGCTCAGTCGGTAAAGTGTCTAACTTTGGTTCATGTCAAGATCTCGTGGTTTGTGAGTTTGAGCCCCGTGTCGGGCTCTGTGCTGACAGCTCAGAGCCTGGAACCTGCTTCAGATTCTGTGCCTCACCCTCTCTCTGCTCCTCCCATGCTCATGTTCCTCTCTCTCTGTCTCTCAATAATAAATAAACATTAATTTTTTAAAAAAGGAAAGAAAAGTAACTCAAATGAGACAGGCTTAAGCAATAAAGAGAGTTCATTAAGTCACAAAGCCAAAATCTCCAGAAAGTCTTCTGACTGGGGAAGAGCCTGATTCAGTGGTTCAATGGGTCAAACCCACTGAACCCATGTATCTTCTCCTGGCAGCATAATGGCTTCAGTGTTTCCAAGGTCCCCATCTTCATATCATACCACCAGACAAAGAAAGAATCTCTTCTAGTTGCTGCCATGGAAGAGAGAGGAAAATCCTGTTTCCAAGATGCCCAGTAACTTCTTATGTTTTAATTGGCTATGCTTGTCCATCCCAGAAGCAACCTGGGTGTCAAGGATATACGGACTGTGTTAATTAACTTAAGCTGACCTGGCACACTCTTTGAGTTAGGGGGTGGTGATGCGGCCCACCCGTATCATCTGGGTATGTGCACTAAAGAGGATCTGCGCACTAAAACAAAATTGTAAAGTTGTCCTGAGAAGAAGGGCAACAAGCTAAAAACCTAACCTCCAACGCTATCATTTCATACTGATTTTAGATGCTTTAACACAGACCAGGTCTTAAAATTCAATGTAGCAATGGTAAAGATCACATCTTGGATAATTTCTAAGAGGGCAAAGCAATACGAAAATCTTGTCTTTCAAGAAAAATTATCCATGTTTCTATATTTCTTCAAACCAATTTATCCTCTCCTAGTCCACGTTCCTCCTTACGTGCAGATCTTCTTTTTCAAGAAGACATTTAACCCTCTCACTCCTTTTGTTGTTGTTGTTCTGATCACAATGTGACTGAATCCTGCTACTCACTAATTTTGCTGTTTTTCTGAGATTTGGAGTTTGTTCAACATTTCAGCTCAAGTCTAACCTCAAATGTTATGTAATTGTTAGCTCATCCTTCTTCCACTTCAAAGACCAAATTGCAAATGGCAAAGGAGCACTCTGTTTTGTTCTTCATTTGCCTTCACATTCTCTGTTCCAAGGCTGAACTTAATGTTTGTCTAGTAATCAAATATAGACTCCCACCCCAGTTCTGCATCCCTTCGGTCTGGCAATATATCAGTTCAATGTGGACTGAAAGTACTGCCTGTATAAATCCAATAACAATGGTTTGTCCACTTAGTTTGTGGCCTTTCATTTTATTGCTATCTTACTTTTTTTTAAATAGTGGTTAAACCCTGCTATCACTTACAATGTTTAAAAACAGCTTCCTGAACAGGCAGTGAGCTCCTGGACATAAGTCTCGACAATGATTTTTTAATCTAACCCCTAAAACAAAACAAGTAACAAAAGTAAGTAAGAAAAGTAACAAAACTAAAAAGAAACAAGTGGGTTTACATCAAACTAAAAAGCATATACACAGCAAAGGAAACCATCAACAAAATGAAAAGGCACCCTACTGAGTGGGAGAAATTATTTGTAAGTCATATATATGAGAAGGGGTTAATATCCAAAATATATAAAGAATACATACAATTCAATAGCAAACAACAAGTAGACAAACAATCCAATTAAAAAATGGATCTGAAGAGACATTTTTCTTAAGACGACATATAGATGGCCAACAGGTACATGGAAGGATGCTCAACATTATTAATCACCAGGAAAATAAAAACCAAAGCCACAATGAGATATCACTTGGTACCTGTTATGTTGGCTAGTATCAAAAATACAAGACAGGGGCACCTTCTTGTCTGACTGGGTGGCTCAGTAGCTTGAGCATCTCACTCTTGGTTTTAGCTCAGGTCATGATCATGGTTCTGTGAGTTCAAGCCCTGTGCCAGGCTCCATGCTGTTGGTGTGGAGCCTGCTTGGAATTCTCTCTGTCCCGCTCTCTCTGCCCCTCTTGCACTCTCTTTCTCTCAAAACTAAATAAACTTTTTAAAAAGTTTTAAAAAGACAGGAAATAACAAGTGTTGGCAAAGATGTAGAGAAAAGGGAACCCTTGTGCACTGTTGATAGGAATGTGTATTGGTCCAGTCACCATGGAAAACAGTATGGATGTTTTTAAAAAAAAAATTAAAAACGGAACTACCATATGATCCAACACTTCAACTTCCGGGTAATTATCCAAAAAAAATGAAAACACTAACTTAAAAGATATATGCACCCCATGTTCATTACAGCATTATTTACAGTGGCCAAGATATGCCAACAACCTCAGTGTCCATCCTGTGGATGAAAGGATAAAGAAAATGTGGTATATGTGTGTGTATGTGTGTGTATGTACACATACAGAATAGTATTTAGCCATAAAAAAGAATGAAATCTTGCCATTTGCAACAACATGGATATAAATTGAGGGCCTTTTGCTAAGTGAGATAAGTCAAACAAAGACAAATACTATATGACCTATCCTTCTTATATGTGGAATCTTAACAAAGCTGAGGGGGGAGAAAAACACCAACAAAAACAAGACCAAGTTCATAGCTCATAGATACCAGAGAACAGACATGATTTCTAGAGCAAAGGGTGAGGGATGGGAGACATGGATGAAATGTTGTTGTTGTTGTTGTTTGAGTTTAAATAAGTGGAATTTTTAAATGCCATAAAAATAGTTGCTTGTTGTTTAGCTGGAAAGTCTATATTATTTATACCATTAAAGAACTAGTATATCATTTTTAAAAAACCAGTACATAAAGCTGAATCCTCTTAAATTATAGAGCAAATTGTTTTTTTAAAAATGTATTGCCCTTCTAATTAGCTGCTAATGCAGTGACAGTTGTCAACTGCTATAAATGCATTCTTAGGATGGATATGAATGATGTAAATGTCCATATATGAAGTTTCATGCTTTGCTTCATTCTTGGACTAATCCCAAGGAGCTAACAATGAAAATCCAATTTAAAAAATTACTGCAGCATAACTAAGACTGTGTTCTACATGACAGCACTAACATATTTTAGATACTTTTAAAGTTGTAGAATTGTCTGTTTACTCCTAAAACATGTTAAATATTTTGACAGAGAATGGTAGATACAGTTTTCTTAGACAGCCACGCTCATTTTTGTCTCCCTACTGGTTTAGACTCCATATATCTAGATATAACTTGCTACACCATCGAAAAGTACTATTAGCTTTACAAATATACTATCGACCATCCTGTGGGCCTAAGAGGGTGTACTTTAGAGATGGAGTTGGGTCTCACTCTCACTTTGTCAGTTATTTGCTGTGAGTAAATAGGCAGATTGCCTATAGCCTCTTTAACCTCAAAATTTTTTTTCAAAATAAATGAACTAAGTCATAAAAGGACTTACTACAAGCCTGGGACAGAGTAGGCACTCATGAATGTAACTATTATCAGTGAGTAAATCCTCAGACATTCAACTTGGGCCTTTCCTAGAGTCAGTTTATCTGCCTGAGGGGCCAGGGGTCGTGGGGGAGGGAGAAGAAGAAGTAGAAATATATGAAGACATTTACAGTTATTGTAGAGTAAATGTTTTGAGACAAGCATCATTAGCACTTAAAAAAACTTAGTAACTTATTAAGGACACCTGAATGGTTCAGTCAGTTAAGGATCTGACTTCAGGTCAGGTGGTGATCTCACAGTTCCAGTTCGAACCCCACAATGAGGTGCTGACAGCTCAGAGTCTGGAGCCTGCTTCAGATTCTGTGTCTCCCTCTCTCTGCACCTCCCCCACTCATGGTTTATTTCTCTCAAAAATAAATAAACATAAAAAATTAAATTTAAAATACTTACTTTTTTAACATATCTGCCTAAAAATGTTGAAATTATACCATCTCTATATTGAAAATCTAGACCTGCCACATGTAAATAAGTATTTATTGAAACACAGCCACACCCATTCATTTCCTTATCATCTTTGACTGCTTTTGTGCTATAACAATGGATTCAAGTAGCTTCAACAGAGAACACCAGGCCTACAAAGCCAAAAATATTTATATAAGTCCCTTTGCGGAAAAAGTTTGCCAACCTCTGGACTAAAATATTACTTAAGATCATTGAAATGAGAGTCTAGAAGCATTTGACAGATTAGTGTAAATTACCTTCAAGATCCATTTTAACAGTCTTCTTCTCATACTATGAAAAGGCCTTAATATAATTCTTAGAAGAAAGAACCTAAAAGGCGAAGTATATTTACTTCAATAGGGTTCACGCCATATATTATAAAATTCTGAGTTCCCCTGAAAGCAGAACTGGAAACAAGTACTTCTGTGCAGGTAGTTTATTTAGAAAGTGATCCCAGAAAATAGCAGTTGGGGATTTGAAGGATTAAAATTGGGTATAAAAGGAAAGATGTGTTATCCAGCTGCCAAGTGGCAGGGAAACTTGGCTCAATCCTGCAAAGACCCCTGAACAGCTATGTAAAATGCAACTACACTGTCCACCTGAGAGATGGAAGAAGACAGCATGTCTACCACTTTCAATCCTTATTGGGAAAGCTCCCTGGAGGGTGTTAACTCTCTTAAATTTCCAGATTTGCACATGCACCAGGGCTAAGAAATTTATATGTATATATATATCCCTCAACTCAGCCACATAGAAAATCAAGGCTCAGAAAGTGAGAAACGCAGCACAGCTGTGGTAAGATGGGTGAGGCGCTATCTGGCTGCTTCAACATGAAGCAAGTTGCCTCGCAATAACTAGAGTAGAAGACAAGCCAAGAAGATATGAGATGGGGCACAGGAAGTGTCTAATATAGTGGGGGATATTTATTAAGTGTTTAGGCTTTGCAAATCACTGAGTGACAAATGCTTTCTCTGAATTATCCCATTAACTTCGATACCAACACAATGAGCTGAATAGGTTCTTTAACCATTCTTTATGGTTAAAGAAATTAATGAGAGAACTTAAGTTAGAGATAATAAATTATAATAACCATAAAAGTAACTAATACTTATTTCCTGAAATCTTTTATATACTAGCTAAAGCTATAATTCCATTACTTGAACTGACTCATTTCATACCCACAATAAACATTCAAGGTAGGAAAAATTGTCATCTGTATTTTATGGATGAGGACATTGATATTTAAAGAGGCCAAGCAATTTGCCTAAAGACACACAGCTAGTAAATGGCTTAGAGCTTAGTTTGGACTCAAACCCAGGTCTCCTGGACTCTAGAGTTTATGCCCTAAAACCATTCCTTAATGTGCTTTCCTAAATTTTTATAATTTCCTCCTTACCAAACACAAATGTATCATTGAATACATTTTCTGTTTGATTTTTTGTGAGCACTTTAATGACTACTACTCATTAACAAGGCCAAATGCTCAAACTAAGCCAGTCAGTAAATCGGTTGAAAATGCCAATATGTTTATCAGTTAATCAGTTATTTGAATCACTTTTTATTGATTAGATGACTAGAGAATAGTATATATCCAAACTATATTATAACCAATAAATATGCTGGAGTCTTCACCAAATCCTTGTGTGTTCTTAAATTGTCATTACTTAGCTTCTAGGCAGTAGTAAATGATCCAGTACTATTTAAAAGCACATTGATACATTTTAAAGAGACTTCCATGGCAGAATATACTGTCGCTTTATATATGATGATGACCAAAAGGCAGTGTCCCAGGATGAAAAGATATATAGGGTCTCAGGAGTAGCCTGGGGCAATGAGAATAACCCTGAAAGTAGAGTTGGAAGTCATGAGTAGCCCCACCACCCATGTGGTCCAAGGGGAGTCCTTTAGCCTCTCAAAGTCAGTTTCCTACTTTTCACAATGAGGTACAGTATACCTGCCAGATTATCATTAGGCTTGGATGAGATCCTATACTTGAGAACACTCATCAAAACTTAAAAATAATATAAATGTAAGGGATAACTAGCAGCATGGAAATCTTTTGAGGTGGGGTTATACAAGTGGCTGAGCTGATATCAAATATGCCTTATGGTTGAGTAGTATTCCATTGTATATACACATATCACATTTTCTTTGTCCATTCATCTATAAATGGACACTTGGGTTGCTTCCAGATCTTGACTACTTGTTCTACTATATTACTATTTACTATAATACTAGATTCTACTATATCACTATATTCATTCACTATACCACTACTATACTACTCCTAAGTATGTACTCAAAACAATTAAAAACATACATTCACAAAAAAAGCTTTTGCATAAATGCTCACAGCACTATAATAGCCAAAAAGTGGAAACAAATAAAATGTCCATTAGTGGATGAATAGACAAGCAAAATGTGGCATGTGCATACAATGGCATATTATTCAACTCTAAAAAGGAATGAAATACTAATACATGAATAAAACTTGAAAACTTATGCTAATTGAAAGAAGCCAGACTCAAAAGACCACATAATGCATGTTCCTTTTTATATGAAATATCCAAAATAGGCAAATCAATAGAGACAGAAAATTGATTCATGGTTTTTGGGGACTAGACGGAGGGTGGAGCTGGGAAGTAACTGCTCTACTAGGTACAGAGTTTCTTTTGATGGTGATGAAAATGTTCTAATCTTAGATTGTAGTGATGATTTCAAATGTGATATGTGAATATGACAAAAAACCCCACTGATTTATACTCTTTAAATGAGTGAATTATATAGTATATGGATTATGTCTCAATAAAACTAAATTTTTTTGATGTGCCTTACAACTGAATACAATCAACTAATTTTTTTCTATCAAAAATGATGCATCTACAGTAATAAACTCAAGAGACTAAAAGCACTGAACTTTATAAACTACTGGGAAATTTGTTAAGACTCTGGATGATAGTGATAACTACTTATATTTCAGTAGGATATTGGTCAATGATCTAGCTACTTGAGAACATTAGCATTTTTGGCCAAGGAAATAATTAGATAATTAGTAATATGTCTTGAATAAGAACTTTTTTAAAAATTTGAATATGCATATGACTTTGGGACAAATTTTGAAGGTTTTATAAAAATAAATGTTTCAGGGGCACCTGGGTGGCTCAGTCAATAAGCATCTAACTCTTGATTTTGACTCAGGTCATGATTTCATGGTTCATGGAATCAAGCCCCACATCAGGCTCCACACTGACAAGTCCATAGCCTGCTTGGGGTTCTCTCTTCCTCTCTCTCTGCACCTTCCTAGCTCATGCTCTCTTTCTGTCTCAAAATAAATAAACTTTAAAAAAATAAATAATAAAGCTTTTAGTTAAATTAGTAACCAAAGCTTATGCTAACTACAATTGCAATAGATGACAAATCATCTCCTCTCTCTCTGCCCCTCTCCCCCACCTGTGCTCTCTCTCTCAAAGTAAATAAAAACATTTAAAAATTTTGTTAAATGGGTAGATCTTATGTTAAATGTTCTTGTCACATAAATACACGGATGATATAGATAGATAGATGATAGATAGATACTTATATACATTACACAAATAGACAGATAGATAGATAAAATAAACCATGCCCAGAGAACACCAGTGCCCAGATCCTGCAAGAGGACCAATGGGCAGGTGAATTGGAACTTCTCCTTTGCAAGCTTAGGATTTCTTGATTCCTGTGTCTGAAGTTTCAGAGGAAAAGTTCATCCCCACTAAAGCTCCAGGACAAAGAAGAAATGACCTGCATGTTTTCTCTCTCAAGAGCAAGTCAGCAAGCTGCAGAGAGCTGGAAGGGAAGTGGCATTGACTAAAATAAATTTTATGTGATGTTGTTGCAAGAAGATACATGCTGATTCTGACATTGCTCCTGATTCTTTTGTCAAACTGTCCTTGCACTTCTTTTCATTAATGATTTCATTCCTTCTGTCCTTTTTTTTATAGTATGTTTTGCAAGGACACTGGCCTCCTTCATTCTATATTCTCCTAGGTTTAGATAGAGGCCTCTGGTGATATATTCTTGTAGAACAATTGCAGTGCTAACTGCTAGAGCATTTCTAATCGCCCCACCAAAACACACACACACACACACACACACACACACACACAGAATAAGATACAATGTCTACCCTCTTAACAAATTTTTAAATGTACGATACAATATTGTTAACTTTAGAGCAATGTTGTACAGCAGAGCTCTAGAAATCATTCTCCTTGCATAATTGAGACTTTATTCCCATTGATTTGTAATACTCCACTCCCTTTTCTCCTAACCCCTGGCAACTGCAATTCTACACTTGAATTCTATGAGTTTGACTAATTTAGATACCTCAAATAAGTAAAATCTTCCAGTATTTGTGAAACATTATTCAGCTTTAAAATAGATGGTCATTTTGGGGGTTTGTATTTTGTTGTTTTTACCTTGAATTAGTTTTCCAAAATTCAAAAAATTAAATATTTCATTCACCAAAAAATGAGATTTCTGTCTTCTCTTGAAATATTGGTAGCTTTACACTAGTCCACATTCCAGGATGGTGACAGCCTATGACACCTGAGAAGGGCTTGCCTTTAAAGAGAAGATGAGTACTCTTGAGTATACCACAGTCACCTGCTTACCTACTTTCTTCTACCTTTCTCAGATGGCCCCTGTAATATGAAAGTTTGATAGCTCTTGGTTATTAAACTTTATTTTCATCTCCAGAAACTATGTCTCTTTGTCTGAGTGATCAACCTCCAAGGAAAAGCAAAGTTAGCTACATGCCTGCTTGTCCCTTGCCAAGGACAAAAGCTTTTCTATGCCACCCAGACTGACTTGGGTCCCTTTGATAAAATATGAGGAACTATAATATACTAAAATGTAAGTTATATGAAGGCAAGGATTTCTGTTTTCTTCACTAATGTATCTTCTGGTGAAGCCTAAAATAGTGCTTACACATAGAATCTACACATTAAACACTTATCAAATGACTGAATGAACCAAATTCATATGACATCTATTTATCTTCCAACTTCTTGAGCTAGGAAAGAGATAGTCTACCCATCTTATGATTGCCATGCTATATATTGCCCAAAGAATAAAACTAAGGGTCTAGACCATTTTATTTCTATAATAGAAAGGTAATAGTTAAAGCAATGGGGGAGTTAAACTGCTGAAGTTTAAGTTCCAGTTTACCACTAATAGCTGTGTGAGCTTGGACAGGCTACTTACCCTCTCTATACCTCAATATCTTTATCTGTAAAGTGGGATTTACCTCATAGAGTCATGCAGGTAAGTGAGATAATCTACATAAAGCATTTAGCAGAATATTTAGCATAGTACATGCTTGATAAATGCTAGGTGTTAATATTGTGCCTTGAAGTTCATTTCATTTTTTAAATTTTGTTTAATGTTTATTTTTGAGAGAAAGAGAGCGAGTGTGCGCAAGTGGGAGAGAACAGAGAGAGAGGAAGACAGAATCTGAAGCAGGCACAGGCTCTGAGCTGTCAGAACAGAGCCTGACATGGGTCTTGAACCCACGGACCACAAGATCATGACCTGAGCCACAGTCGGACACTTAACCAACTGAGCCACCCAGGCACCCCTTGAAGTTAATTTTAGAAGAAAGGCTTATAACTTGTTTTGTCTGGACCAAAGAATTTATGTAACATAGTAGTGAGAGATAATGCTAGATAGAGCCAAGTAGAGGGCTCAAAATTCAATGCTAAGGAGTCTAAGCAGTGAAACACATAAGCAATGTGCTTAAGCAGAGAAATAATTTAATTTTCCCCCAACTATGCATTAGAAAAATTATTCTGTTACTAGCAAACCCTATGCATGGTCTCAATATGTACTGATACATAAATTCCAGATTTTCCTTTGTTATTTTCTTGTCACATATATAGAAGTTCTTCTTCTCTTCTTCAGTTTGGGAAGTTTGTTAGAGTTCTAAAAGATTAATTAGATTTAGGATTTGTAAATTAGGCAACACCAGAAGTTGTGTTCTCTCCCTCTGAGGCTGAATGATCTGTATCAGCTCTTCTCAGAATAATGCACCAGTCAAGGAAGGAAATTCCAGCCACTCCCTTAGCTTTCCATGGTACTTATGCCTTTCAAAATAACAGGCTCTTGTGACCAAGAGATCACCTGGAAAGCTATCTTAGGAGCTCTTCAAAGTCAGCGCTCTCAGAATGCTTCTTTATGACCCAAAGA
Source organism: Helogale parvula (assembly GCA_004023845.1). Taxonomy (NCBI): domain Eukaryota; kingdom Metazoa; phylum Chordata; class Mammalia; order Carnivora; family Herpestidae; genus Helogale; species Helogale parvula. The sequence continues at coordinate 2,262 of PJEM01010570.1, read as the reverse complement.
AAGATGCTAGAAAGGACAAACTGTTTTGAGGCTGTTTTCAAGTACTGTTCCACTTGGACTCTCTCCATTCATGAGTGGAAAATACAGTTAGTCTTCAGTTTTGGGGAAATTCACTTAATATTTCTTTTTGGGCTATTTCTCTAGAACTAATAAACAACATTTCCTAGGGTGTTAAAATTATTAAAGAGAAAGTATCTGAAGAGACCTTCCCAGCCAAATACTCAAAGAAGGAAACAACTTAATAGCATCCTGAGAGGTGATCTGATTTTGTGAAGACAAAGGAGTTATTTTAATTTTACAGGCAGATCATTAGCCTTTCATTTATGTGTATATAAACCAAGTATCTACTTTATCCTTGGTCCTAGTGCACAGTATTGCACAACACAAACAATATATTTGTCAACACAAGACTTATCTATAAACCCACCCTCATGTCACATACAATGTTTAATACCTTTGGAATCTGTATAGAATAATAATTAACAATTTGAATTCCAGAGTCATCGAGACCTGGGATAGAATTCCATGCTAGTTATATTACTTAACTGGCCAAATCACATAATTTCTCTAAGCAGCTACTAGCTGCCTTATTAGTAAAATGGAGAAATAATAGAACCTATCTCATATCTTGTTTTTAAGAATTAAATGAGGTAGTGCATATAAAGTGATTACATCATGTCAGGGACCCAGTAAGTGCTCAATATATGTTAGGTATTATGACAAACATTGTGATAATTGTAAAGATCCACTATTCACTCATTCTTATTTTTTTCAGTAATAACTCATTATAGTAATAGATTTCATCATTACTCCTACTTATCTTTTCCCAGTCAGCCATCGGTGTATTAACTCTTAAACTTATCTGGCCATGAACTAAATATAAATGAAATAAAGAAAAGCCATGTTTTTGGAATTGAGAGGCATCAGATCCAATCTATAAACTTGGCTTCATCACTATTATCAAGGAGCTATTAAAGCATGAGGTAAAGTAGTAAAATGATTGATTGCCTTAAGAGTTTTCTATTTTTGATTTGGGATAGGTAGTGATAAACAAATCAAATAAAATACACAACATCCACTCATTTAGGCAATAGCAGTTATTACAAAGGCAAAAATAAAATTATCTGTTCTAAATAATTTTATGATTCTCAAAATACTGTGTGAGTGAAAATTAGTTTTATTCATACTAAGAACTGAACAATCTAGAAGCCATAGAAAATAATTTAGAGTAAGAGAAAATACCTTAGAGTTATCCTTAACTTACAGATTTCTATATTAACTTCATGGATTTGTTGATTGTAAATATATTTTATTATTGTTTTCATAAATGCTGTACTTCTTCCTGAAGATCTTTCACCCATTTAATGCCAAACACCATGGGGGAAAGACTAGTTGACAAATAGATAAAAAGTGGTCACCTATACTGCATGGTTTTAGAGATACATATCATATTTCTCCCTTGCTTATCTGGACCTTCAGTCAATTCCTTTAGTTACTATTTGAAACTCAAATTCTCATGGGAAAAGTGAACATTCAAGCTACATCAAGTATTTATATAAATTTATTAGCATGTTAATATGTGATTGTATACCCATTAACCAAGAAACAAATATTACTGAGGATTAGATAGAACACTGAAAATCTTATTCTTCTCCCATGCAAAATACAGCCATTGTGGAAGTTTCATATGTAAGCTTACATCCACACACATATATTTTCTCCTTTATATAAATGGGGCTATATTATACATATTGTTCTCAAATGTATTTTTTAAACTAGCACTGAATTTTGATGGCCTTTCTTTGTGTGTAGGGTCATTCTTACTTTAATAGCTGCAAAGTAGCCATGTTTTATCTAAGCATTCTTCTTAATGGTGAACATACAACTTGTTTATAATTTGCAATTATTTTCTTTTGTAAGAATGTTTAAATGAATGTTTATTCATTATTCATATATCTATTTGTGAACATGGGTGAATATATCCTTAGGACAAAATCCTATACTGCAGACACAAAACTGCAATAATAATACATAGTGCATTTAAAATTCGATAGATTATGCCAAATTACCTTCCAAAAACATTGCACCAATTTATAATCCCACTGTTAGGAATTCTTTAAGTAACAAAAACTTCAAATTAAAAGTAAACTAAATAAATGACGGTTTATTTGTCTCACAAAGTAGTGTGTGGGTAGTTGCTGGCATTTGTTCAATAACCTAAAAATATTATAGCTGCATATCTTTGAGTTCCTTGGGCTTTCT
>PJEM01010569.1:0-61282 GCA_004023845.1 Helogale parvula | reverse complement strand
TAAGAGACTTGACTATAGAGAACAAACAGAAGGTTGCTGTAGGGGTTGTGGGAGGGGGGTGGGCTAAGTGGGTGAGGGGAATTAGGGAATCTACTCCTGAAATCATTGTTGTACTATATGCTAACTATCTTGGATGTAAATTAAAAAATTTAATTAAACATGGGGTGCCTGGGTGGCTCAGACAGTTAAGTGTCCAACTTCGGCCAAGGTCATTTCATGGTTCGTGGGTTCAAACCCTGCATCGGGCTCGGTGCTGACAGTATAGAGCCTGGATCCTGCTTCTGATTCTTTGTCTCCTTCTCTCCCTGCCCCTCCCCTACTCACACTCTGTCTCTGTCTAAAAAATAAAAAACATAAAAAAATTTTTTAGATTAATTAAATTAAAAAAAAGAAAGACCTGCATTTAAGTCTGCATCAAGAAAGACCTGTTCACTAGCTGTGTGGATCTTAGACAAATTTCCTTACTTAAGGCTTTCTTTCTTTCTTTCTTTTTTTTTTTGTTAGGACAAAAATGATGATGAGGCCTTCCTTGGAGGGCTGGTGGGAACATCACTGAGGGAAGAGCACAGAGTGCTGTGAGCATGGCCGGCCTGTCCTAAGTGCTGGGCGCTTTCCACATATGCATACAACATTCCTGCATACAGGAAAGCGAGTTGCATTATTTTATTTTCTTTACTAATGAAGACTTTTAAAGTACTTTTGGTAATCAGTTAAAATTCAGAAAAGTAAATTTCTAAATTTTCATGTCAGTGAATTTTTCACTTTTTATTTCACTTTTGATCGTAGGTTAAGAGCAAAACAAAACTAATCTAATTAAGGGAATTACAAATATTGTTCAAATTCCAAAGGCTCATCCCTGCCTTAGGGCCTTTGTCCTTGCTGATCCTGCAGCCTGGGATCTCCTGCTCAGGCTTGTTGGTGTCTTTCAAGTCCCCACGCACAGGTCATTTTTTCATGAGGTCTTCTCTGTCTATCCAATGAATGTTTTTTCCCTTCTGTTCTCCTAATCAGATTAACCTGCTTTATTTTCTTGTTCATTCATTTATGTCTTTCATTATTCTGTCTTTACTCCACTCTTGAGAGTAGGGACCTTATCTGGCATGATCTGCACAGTACCCTAGCACTCAGAACCGTGTCTGGGAAGTATTTTTTCTGCTGGATGAATCCGTGAGAGAATGACTATGTTTCCTAATCTGCCTATTCACTGGTACCTCGTGCAGATTATGTACAACTGTATTTAGCCTGTTGTAGATTACGCAGAACTGGGTTTGTAAGTACAAAAAATATCTCTTAGGATAAATAGAATTAAGTGTATGAAATGTAAATTTCATGGTGTTATATTTTGCTCTTTACAGGAAGAGTTCTTTCATAATCCTCAAGCAATAGATATTGAATCTGAAGAGTTCAGCAATCTGCCTCTTGAAATAAAGCATGAAATCTTGACTGATATGAAAGAATTTACCAAACGAAGAAGAACTTTATTTGAAGCAATGCCAGAGGTGAAATATACAACAGGACATCCACACTTAGAATTAAGAACTTCAGCAAGATTTTTCGTTACAATAAAGAGGAAACTGATAAGCGTTACTTATGCAATATCTGTTTCTAATAAACCTCATTTGTGTCTCAGAGATCCTAGGAAGCATCATGTTTATAAGTTTGAACTTAGACACAACTTATAAGTTGAACTTAAAGGCTTCTTTGAAGCCTTTAGACTTACCGTGTAAGACCAAGTCTTGCCTCCTGCTCTGTATTCTCGTAACACCCTGTAATGTTTCAGCACATACCTCAGTGTCTTTCCGTAAGTGATCAGTAGTGGCTCAATTCTTAGGTTAGTTCATAAAAGTTATTTTAACTTATAACATGTTGTCCATAGAATACTCATGGTAATGTGGAATCTAATCACAATGGAAAAGTATGTTCTAACTTGAAATTCTGGGTATTTCTTCCTTGGCTACAGGCCTAGAAATGCAATTGGACTGTCATCGCCCCTCTTACTCTTTCTAGACAGTGGTAATAGAGAATTGAGTGGTAAATTCTGCAGTGTCGTGCATCTGTGGGGGCTCCACAGCCACCGACACCTGGAGCAGGGGGGTGTGCGCGGCTGGGGCCAAGCCTGTCTCCTGACCGCGCTACCCCATCAGTTACTGCTGCCTGCAGTGGGCGAATAAGCTTTGTTTCCCTTTCTGTTACTGCCACCTGTGACCCTCACACTGTCTCTAACTCACTGGCGGGCAGAATATGCATTTTACAGCAGCATTATTCCTGCAAATGTAGTATTTTTTTCTACAGACTTGTGAACATTTCTTAAATTGATACCAAAACTATGAAAAAGGCAGAGAGGCACTCTTTCTTTCCCTATCACTCCTTCGTTTTTCCACGAAGTATGTGAACATAGGAAAATATGAAGGTACACGGAAATGATATACAAAGGATAGAAGTAAATTTATTTTCATTTCAAGGGAAAAATCCAGGCTCAGTCTGTGTATCAAGTTCTTTATTAAGTGTGAAAGGATCTCTGGGTGGACTTTGAGGAGATACAATTTGGGTTATGCAAACAAAGGTGGGAAGGCAGGGGACGAAGCTAGACGGTCTCTAATGATTTTCTCCCCTTTGTTCTCTTCCTGCCACATGGAGCCTGGGACCTGTAGATGGTAGGGTAGTGTGGCTCAGCTGCTCATTGGATCTGTGCTTCTGATGGCAAAGGGAAGTTCTAAGTCAGACAGCTCGGACCTTTCTATCATCTGTACCTTGGGCAAACGCAGTATTGATAATTGTAATGATGATAAATAATAACCTGATAGTAACAGAAGCAATGTAAGGTTGGCAACCTGCTTTTGATCCCAGATCTACCACTTAGTAGCCTTGCAGCTCTAGGGAGGTTAGTTCATGTGTTTCTCTCAGCTTCATTTGCAAATGGAGATAACGGTATGTGCCTTCTGGGGTGGTTGGAAATGCTATGGGATGATACATAAAAGCTCTTAGAAGAATGCCTTCACGGGAAATGCTTTATAAATGTTAACTTATCATTAATGACCGTGACTGTTGTGATTTACTGGGTGTCTTTTATAGGTCATGGACTGTGCTAGGCACCTTGCTTGCATATTTACTTTCATTCTGGAAGGTTGCCTATCTGTTAAGTTGTAATCAAAGTGTCACAGTGCCTGGCATGCATTACATGCTCATTAAATGTTGAGTAAATGGTTAAGTGATAAACAGTATCCATGATTTCTTTTGTCCAGTTCTTTCTGTTTTAAAGATTTTTTTTAATAAGGCAGTTATAGGTTTTTGCTAGTATTCACATTTTACTTTTGTAATATGAAAACATCACCAATGGAAAAAATCAGTTGCTCTTTGTCCCCTTTTGGGGAAAGGGATGGAAATGTGGGAATATTATCTGTATTTAATACCAAAGAATCATTATACTTATTATTTTCTTTTAGGAGTCTAGTGACTTTTCACAGTACCAGCTCAAAGGCTTGCTTAAAAAAAACTACCTAAACCAACACATAGAAAATGTCCAAAGGGAAATGAATCAGCAGCAATCAGGACAAATCCAAAGACAATATGAAGAGGAAGGGGGCTTTCTGAAGGAGGTGGAGTCGAGGAGAGTGGTCTCCGAAGACACTTCACATTACATCTTGATAAGAGGTATGGGGCACTGTCACTTACCTGACGGTTGAAAACCAAAAATCTGTCGTGTTTCTGAATCCTGTGAGCTAGACCCCACTGGTGCCGTAATGAATGTATGTAGCTGTTAACGGATTACCTACTACCCCAGCCCACTTAATTTTTATTTCTGTAATTTACTTCTTCAGCATTCATTTAATTCCAGTATAATTAACATACAATGTCACATTCATTTCAGGTGTACAGTGCGTTGGTCCCGGGGCTCTCTGCGGCCCTCGGGGCTCCTGCACCAGGCCACTTTAACATTAACTAACTCTGCTGGTTAAATGACAAGTTCTAGCTTCCTTTCTGAGCTCCGGTATTGTTTATTCATCACACTGGAAGTATATTGTCTCACTGGAAAACTAAGTAATGAGGATTGTTTGAATTCTTCTCAAGGTATTCAGGCCAAGAAAGCTGCAGAGGTGGGTTCAGACGCTCTTCCTTCTTCCAGCGGAACGCACAGCAAGTCTGTTGACGTGAGGGCCTCCCCTCGTGAAAAACTGAGGCCGCAGGACGACGCTGGCGCCACCGCTCCTTCTCCAGGAACGTCCCTGGCCGTGCAGGCCGTGCAGGCCGCCGTGCTGGGGGGCGGCTCGGAGGAGGCGTGTGATGCGCAGAGTGCGCCCGTGTCACCGCGGACTCTCCTAGCCATTCAGAAGGCCCTTGACGACGACGAAGCGGAAGTGCGCGCAGGAAACGACGTGCGGCCTGGAGTGGCGGGGGCGGGAGAGCCGCGGGAGGACAGTTCCGAGGGGGAAGCTGATGGACGCCTTGAAGATGGTGACGGGAGAGGGACGCTGCCGCCCACAGTTCCCCTCCTGACCTGCGCGAGCTCCGCCCTGGAGCACGAGACCGGCCCCGACGGTGGCCAGAGGCCGGCGGACGTGGCCCGTGTGCCCCAGCCTGTCAGCGACTCTCGTGTTCCAGAACAAGAAATGTCGCCAAGCCGTGTGGTGGATGGCGCCTTTGAGACCCGCGATGGGCCCGCAGTTCCAGGTCGAAAGGACGCGGTTCCTTCGGACAGCGCAGCGGTGAGGCGCAGCCAGGCCCCCGGGCTCCAGGGCGGGGAACCGGGTCCAGCGTCAACGTCGATAAGCGACGCACACGCCGGATTGCCTGGGCTCCAGGGCGGGGAATGGGCTCCAGCTTCGAGGAGCGACGCACACACCCGAGCGCCCGGGCTCCAGGGCGGGGAGCGGGCTCCCGCGTGGACGGACGACGCCCAGGCCGCAGCGCCCGGGCTCCAGGCAGACCGCGTTCCGTCAGGCGGTAGCTGCGACTCCTCTGCTCTTTCAGGTGAGGACGAAGCAGAATGTGAAAAACGTCCCCTTTCTGAAGTCACTGGCGCTGTCCTTTTGCAAGAAATGAGTAAGACACAAAGTGTCCCTTCAGGGGCAAATAGTAACTTCGAAACCGCGGGATCATCTGATGCTAAGGAGCATGAGAACTTCCCGAAAACGAGTCAAGAAGGCGACACAGTGGAATCTGCAGACGAGGACTTCGTTTCAGTTCCGGAGTCCGCGGAGCCTGTGGGTAGCGACTCTGAAGAAAGTGAATCCGACGGTAGGTGCTCGTGCTCCTCAGAGACTCCGGGCCGTGGGGTTTCACGGCTGCAGGGACCGAGCGGTCCGTTAGTGTGGTCTCGCTCCCACTCTGTTCAGGTGATGAACTAGGGACCCGGAGAGGGGAAATGACTTTCCCAAGGACACAGAGTTGGTTCTTTCTGTTGTTTTTGAAAGAAGGGAGTCTCCTGCTCAGGCGCTGTTGTCTCTCTCAAAAATAAATAATCATTAAGAAAAAAATTAAAGAGGGCGCCTGGGTGGTTCAGTTGGTTAAGCATTCAACTTTGGCTCAGGTCATGATCTCATGGTTTGAGAGTTCGAGCTCTGCATTGGGTTCTGCGCTGACGGCCGGGAGCCTGGAATGTGCTTTGATTCTGTGTCTCCCTCTCCCTCTGCCCCTCCCCCGCCCCTGCTCCATCTCTCTCTCTCTCTCAAAAATAAATAAAAATATTAAAATATTTAAATTAAATAATAAAAGGAGAGAGTACCTTAGTTGGAAAAGGTAAACGTGACTCTTAGTTTTTATTTTAACTTCTTGTTTCGAAATAAAATTGAAAGACTATTACAAAATGTTCTAGTTCCTTTATCCAGATCTCAGTGGCTAGCATTTTACCACATTGCTTCATCGTATTTCTTTGTCTATATATATTTATATCTACATAGACTTCTATATGGCTGATCCTCATTTTTTTTAATGTTTATTTTTGACAGAGAGCACGAGCAGGGGAGGGGCAGAGACACAGAATCTGAAGCAGGCTCCAGGCTCTGAGCTGTCAACAGAGCCACACGTGGAGCTTGAACTCATGAACCAGGAGATCATGACCTGAGCTGATGTTGGGGACTTAACTGACTGGGCCGCCCAGGCGCCCCACATATGGCCGATCCCCATTACTCAGGTTTCTTATTTGCAAAATTGCTTATTTACTAAAATATATTTGTAATGTTAAAATAAGTACTTATCAGAGGTATCTTTGTGGTCATTCATGGACCTGAATAAAGTGGCTAACAGTTTGAATTGTTATACCATTCCTAGCTGAGGCTGAACAAGGTGTCACTCTGTCTTCTTGTTTCAGCTGTCCTACAGAGGTGACCAGAGCGTGAATATGGAAGGGAGCAATGCAGTGTAGACCAAAAGCTGTGACTCAGGGACTAGTTGGATGGGATTTGAATCCCAGTTCTGCCACCTGTTAGTGGGGCGGCTTCAGGCAAGTCTCTTAACCCTCCTATCCCTCATTTCCTCTTTTGTAAGATAAAGAAAATAGAGTTTACCGAGATAGGTTGTTTTTAGGATTTGAGATTATAAATATATTTACTTTGTGAACAATGACTCCTCGTGGATTCAGAGTTCCCAGTGACTTTGTATAGAACATACTGCTGTGAATAACAGGAATTGACTCTACACACACAAGCTTTTTTCCTGGTGTCTGCCGAGTTTCATTCCTTGTAATTAGTATTTTACGGAAAGGGACTTTTGAGGCTGTGTAAATATGCTGCTTCTGAACAAACCTTTATCCACCTGTTTTAGCATTTGTTGATGATTTTTACCTAAATAAATGATTACTGTGATGGTTGCCAAATGGTAGGGTTGGTTTTTTGTTTTTTTGTTTTTTTGTTTTTTTTTTGAGAGAGAGAGAAAGAGTGTGCACGTGTGCCAGCCAGGGAGGGGCAGAGAGAGAGGGAGAGAGAATCTTAAGCAGACTCAGTGGCAGCCCAGAGCCTGCCGTGGGCTCGATCTCACAACTGGGAGATCATGACCTGACCCGAAATCAAGAGCTGGACGATCAACTGACTGACACCCAGGCTTCTTGCCAAATAGTTTTAGTTCCATCATTCCTTATACATTTTTTGGTTTACATCCTTCTATAAGGAAGATTTTCCCCTTTTCCCCATTTATTATTTTTTTATATCAGCGTGGACCCACGCATCTTCATTATGATCACTGTGACTTACGACGCTTTCGTACTTTACTTTATTGCTGGATTCGTCCCAGCTTTGGCCAGTGGGAGCCTCTTCAGGCTGACTCCTGTGACTTTGGACAATTCCCCATTATGTTTTGGGCATTTCTTTACTTTCTGATCAAGATAGTCCAGATTTATTTTCTACTTTCCCTGCCCTGTCCTGTCTCTGGGTCCAGCCAGTTCACCCAAGAGCCCTCATTCCTTGTAATGGAGCTCAGTGATGTTTAGAAACCCAAGATCTGGACACTGAACGTGCTCACCATTACTGGGGTGTCATTGCTCCAGGCCCTCTCAGGAACAAAGCCAGGACATATATTTATGTATACACACACAAATATGTGCACACACCCATCTATATTTATTTCTCTACAAATATATATGAATTACATGTATATAAAGCTATGAGTTCAGACTGATCTGCATTCCAGTCCAATTTCACAGATTTCATATTAGCCTCCACCTTTGTTATAATTTCCTTTCCGAACAGTGAGAACCCTTACTCACATTGTCCTTAATATATTAACTTATTGCTTATTCTCTCTTGATTTGTAACCATATGATCCCATCAGTGTCCTCCTTGGTCCTGGCTGTCTTCTTGGCCCCAGTCCCCACTCCGAGATCTCCAGCCCATCTGTCCTGATTGCATCCTGAAATCCAGCCTCCTCCCCCTGAAGGGATGCAAGGGAATCAATTTTTTTTTTAAAGAAAACACACAAGAGAGGAGTGAAGGCAAGTGGAAGAGAAGAGCTGTTTCCCCTGAGCACTCGTCCAGGATTCTTTCCACAAGTCACAGCTTTCGTCTTTGCTATATGTATAGTGAAGTAGCATCAAAACACATTTAACAACCTACATGGTTGTTTACATCCTCTGATCAATCTCCTTTTTGAAGTTTAAAACCGTATTAGTTAACTTAGCATATTTGTATAAAGCTTATATGCAAATCTTTGAAAGCTTTGTTCCTAACTTCAAAGGCAGTGCCAGTTTACATAATGGAAGAGGCTTATTGTTAAATTATAGACATTTACTATTAAATATATTTAATCGTAATATATATTGTTACATGTTTTCTATTAAATTCAAATCTTTTCAGGGTAAAACAATTTTTATACAATTTTTTTAAAAGTTTATTTACTTATTTGAGAGAGAGATAGCACAAGCAGGGGAGGGGCAGAGAGAGAGGGAGAGAGAGAATCCCAAGCAGGTTCTATGCTGTCAGCGCAGAGCCTGATGCAGGGCTCGAACTCAAACTGCGAGATCATGATCTGAGCCAAAATCAAGAGTTGGGCACTTAACCGACTGACCACCCAGGTGACCCAGGGGTAGAACATTTTTAAGGATACTTTGGAAAGCTCCTGATGATTTCAGGTTAATTTAAATGTTTCACTTATAAAGTGATCTTGTTCATTTTGGTACAGGAAGTTTCATTGAGGTCCAGAGCGTACCTAGTAGTGATGAACTTCAAGCTGAGTTACAGGAACCTTCTAGGCCTCCCTCTGGACAAGATGAAGAGGAACCAATAGGAACTGAGAAGGAAGAAGCCACTGGTGACTCTGAGGGCCTCAACTCTGGAAGTGAGGCCTTGGATATTGAGCCACGTGAAGACGCTGAAAAAGAGGCAGATAGTTCACTCAACGAATGGCAAGATATTAATTTGGTAATAATATGACACTGAGTTTTAACTTACTGCTAAGAAAGAGCCAAGTTAAATAGCTTTTGAGCTTCAGGGAGTTAACTGGATGAACATTTATTAGCTGTTTGCATTTTTTCCCCCTTAAATAACACACTTATATTTTCATAGTTCTGGGGATTGGGGTGTCTGAGATCAAAGTGCAAGCTGGCGTTGGCTCCTGGTGAGGGCTCTTTCTGGCTTGCAGACGGGGGGGGGTGAGGGAGGGGGGCTGCCAGAGGAGGGGAAGAAGCAGGTAGGGAGGGAGGGAGGTCTGTCTTTTTCTAAGGCTACAGTCCTATCAGGTTAGGGCTCCACCCTCATGACCTCATGTAATCCTAATTGTCTCCTAAAGACACTATCTCCAGGTGTAGTCACATGTGTTAGGGCTTTAACATGTGAGTTTTGGGGGAACGCAGTTCAGTCCACAGCAAGAACCACATACAGTAGTCCCTCAAGGCACAAAATACTTGTGTGTACAGCTCACAACATATGTGAAGATATGTATTTCAAAACTGCAAACACTAATGATAGAAATCGGGAAGACCTACATACATGTGGTTTTGGATGGGAGGACTCAGTATCATTAAGATTCCACTTCTCCCCAGTCTGACCCATAGATGAATGGAATTCCAGGAAAACCCAACCAGAATTTTTCTGATGGATATTAACAAGCCGATTCTAAAATTTATGTGCAAAAGCAAAGAAACTAAAGTAGTCAAAACAGTCTTGCAAAAGAAAAAAACTGGAGGACTTTTACTGCTTGATATCAAGATTTACTACAAAGCTGCATAATCAGGACGGTGTTGTATTGGCTCAAGGGTAGGCACCTGGATTGGTAGAACAAAATAGAGTCCAGCAACAGAACCAAACAACAGTGATCAAGCCAGTTTGCTCTTGGCATAAAGATAGACACAGATCAGCAAACAGAGCTTACTAGAAAGTACAGAGATGGATCCATGCATGTAGGGACAACAGATTCTCAACAGTGCTACGAAGACAGTTGGATGGAGAAAGGATGGTTTTTTCAGTGGTGCTAGAAAAGTCGAAGAGCTTTGGTGCCGTGTATCATATGCCAAAATCAACTGAAGCACAAATTGTAGTTTTATAGTAACTTTCTTCTTTTTTTTAATTTTTAATTTTTGTTTTAAGTTTATTTTGGGGGAGATAGAGAGCAAGCTGGAAGAGGCCGACAGGGAGGGAGGGAAGGAGGAAGGAAGGGGGGAAGAGAGAGAGAGAGTATCCCAAGCAGGCTCTGCATTGTCAGTGCAGAGCCTGATGCATGGCTGGAACTCACGAACCGTGAGATCATGACCTGAGCTGAGATCATCAGTTGGGTGTTGAATGACTGAGCCACCCAGGTGCCCCAGTACTTTGTGTCTTTTTATTGGCAAACAGTATTCCCGTGTATGGATACAAACCACATTTTATTCATTTATTTCCCCATTTGAGGGACATTTGGGTTCTATACGCTTTTTGGCTGTTACGAACAGTGCTGCTCTAAACTTCCACGTACAGGTTTTCATGAGGATGTGTGCCTTCATTGCTCTTTGGTACACACCAGGGGATGGACTGGCTGGGTCACAGCGTCCTGTGTTTAATCTTCTGAGGACCCGTCAGACAGGTTTTTAAGGTGGCTGCACCATTCCCACCAGCAGTGCACGAGGGCTCCGGTTTCCCCACATCCTCATCAGCACTTACTAACATCTGTCCTTTTGATTCTAGTCGTCCTGGTGGGTGGGAAGTGGTATCTCACCCTGTGGTTTTTTAAATTCAATTTGTTTAAACTAAAAAAAACCAAAACTCAACAGTTTACCCGTTCCTCCCCCTCCCCAGCGTCCCAGCAACCACCAATTTATTCTCCATGTCTAGTAAACATTTTTTAATTAAAAAAAATTTTTTTAGATTCCACTTGTAAGAGAGATCATATGGTATTTTTGATTCTCTGATTTATTTTACTAGCATAATGCCCTTGAGTTCCATCCAGGTTGTCACAAAAGGCAAGATTTCATACTTTCATTGTATGCATGTATACCACAGTTTTCTTTCTTTTTTTAAAAGATTTTTTTTTTTTTTTTTAAGTCCTGTCTCCACACAACTTGAGGCTTGAACTCACAACTGCAAGATCCAGAGTCCCATGGTCTACCAGCTGAGCCAGCCCGGGCCCTACCCCCACGCCCCGGTTTCTTTACACGCAGTTTCTGTCTGCGTGCATCTTGTTCTTGCTGATGGCTCCTCTTTCGTGTAGCTTCTCCACTTCTGTGTGATTTAGTGAGGGAGCTACAGAAATTACAGTCTTGCTCAGAAATGCGAGTGGAAAACGTCACGAGGAGGAAAGCTTATGTGGTAATTTATTCAGACTAAACGCAGGCTTTTTGTAAGAAAGGAGTTTCGTTGGACTATTAATATAATTATCTACAGATGAAATTTCGTTATAGGAGGAACTGGAAATGCTGGAGAGTGACCTGCTGGCACAGCAGAATTCACTGAAAGCCCAGAAGCAGCAGCAGGAACGGGTTGCTGCTACCGTCACTGGGCAGATGTTTCTGGAAAGCCAGGTGGGTGTCCCAGCTCAGGCCTCCGTGAGCAGCACCTGCGGGTTCCTGAGGGAGCGCGGGGAGGGAGCTGTCCACACGGCGCTCTGGCCCCCGTTTCTGGTCAAGGCCATCTCACAGGGCGTCGTGTGTCTGTAACTCTGCAGGAACTTCTTCGCCTGTTCGGCGTCCCCTACATCGAGGCTCCCATGGAAGCAGAGGCTCAGTGTGCCCTCCTGGACCTGACTGACCAGACTTCGGGAACAATCACCGACGACAGTGATATTTGGCTGTTTGGAGCACGGCATGTCTATAAAAACTTTTTTAATAAAAACAAGTTTGTGGAATATTACCAGTACGTGGACTTTCACAACCAACTGGGTAAGACTTCAGAGTGTGGTTACTCTGAGTTCGTATCCTGAGTCTTTTCCTTTCCACGGAACTGCTCTGCTGTAGTCATGGAGGCGGGGCTGCACGCGTTTTCGTGCAAGCCGTCTTCTGCTTGTGTAGAGGAGCAGGGTGCTTAAGTTAGAACTAAGAGTGAAAGCCCTGGTAACGGCTGGGCATGTCCTGCGTTTTTAATTACCTGACCTGCTTGGACCCTGACTGCTGCCCTGAGGTCTCCAGAGTAAACCCAGGGTGGTGGGGATGGGGCGGCGGGCGGAGTCGCTCCTGCTGGAGGCGTGGGCTTCGTGGCTCTCCACTGGCTGTTCTGGCAGTGATTCTTCATTTTCCCGTTCACCTAACAAACATATGTCGGTTCCCCTGGCCAGTTGTTCTTGGCAGTGGAGAAACAGCGGAGAATGAAAGTCTGGTAGGAGAAACAGATGATAAGTGTAAATCATAATTTGACATAAGTACCATATAGAAAAAAAAGGACAGGGTGACCTGCAGGTGCAGGAAGTATGTGTGCTGTCGTCTATGGAGTCGTGGTAAGGTAAGGCTCTACTAATCACTAACTTTTGGGCCAGGACCTAAAATAAAGAGGTTGCGAGTGTTGTACATACTTTAGGGATGAGCATGTCAGACAAATGCCCTAGAGAGTGCAAAGGCCCTGAGGCAGAGGCTTGCTTGGTGTGTTCTAGTAAAAATGTGAAAAATATCACATGATTTTTACTTTCATAGGACTTGACCGGAACAAGTTAATCAATTTGGCCTATTTGCTTGGAAGTGATTATACAGAAGGAATACCAACTGTGGGTTGTGTTACAGCCATGGAAATTCTCAACGAGTTCCCTGGACATGGCCTGGAACCTCTCCTAAAGTTCTCGTAAGTTCTTTGTAACTTTCTTTAATTTAGATGGTTATGTAAATACCTCATGTAACAGACAGAACCATTACTTACATTATGAACTGTTACAAATACTGTTCATTGGGAAAACAGGAGGAATTGATTGGGTTATGAAATTTGTTTTCCCTGTTCTGTATTTCAGTGAAATCCGAGACAGTGTTTTTTTTTTTTTTTAATTTTTTGTTTTTTACATTTATTTATTTTTGAGAGACAGAGACAGAGCACAAGTGGGGAAGGGGCAGAGAGAGAGGGAGACACAGACTCCGAATCAGGCCCCAGGCTCTGAGCCATCAACACAGAGCCTGACATGGGGCTCAAACCCCCAACCACGAGATCATGACCTGAGCTGAAGTCGGGCGTCCAACCGACCAAGCCACCCAGGCGCCGCTTGAACAGTGTTTTTAGAGGCATCAGGTTTAAACTAGTTCAGGGATACATGGCCAGGCCTGTGGGATGTCATAGGCAAGTAGAAATTTCCATTTCATTCATTTAGATATTTATTGAGTAGGTACTATGCATCAGACACCCTGTGAGGCTGGGGTAGGAGTGATGACCAAGTCTAGGCTGCGCTCTCCGGGGGCTCCGTGCTCCTGGGGGAGAAGAGCAGCAAACACGTGCCTGTGCTTGTGTGTGTCAAGTGCTCTGAGCGGTCAGCCAGAGGAGGCTTGGAGATACGATGCTGACAACTTTGCATTGGGCCCTGTCCTTCTCGCTGCGTGTCTTCGGGTGTGTCCCCTAGTGGGGCTGCCTTCTAGCCAGAGCCAGGGCCTTGCTGTCCTTGGGGTATACTTGTCAATATGGGGGTTCTGAGATGTTGGTCCTCGATGGCATTAAAAAGAAATTGGAATGTAAGTCCCGTGCCGTAGACTTCACGGTTCAGTGGTTTATAGTCCATTTGTGAGGTTGTGATGACGTTTTTTAACCTTGTCACGAGGTGCTGTTTGGTGGTAGTTGAATTCATGATTCTTCAGAGTTCTTTCCAGAGGTAGCTCCTGTGTCTGAAAAAGGCTCAGATGTTCTGCTCTAAAGGATCAGGGATTAAAATGAAAACTTAAATGCGGAAATGGCTTTAATGTTTGCTGTGCTCCAGCTGTTGCACACTTACCAGTGTATTGATTTTATGCTTTCTTTCTCTCTCTCTTCATAATTTGCACAGTATTGAGGAAGGAATATACTGGAAGTAACTAGGTAACTTGTACGTCATGGTATATCAACAACTTGAAAAACTACACATAACTTTATTATACAAATAATTATAGAAAAATTATGAAATATGAATTAAAATGGTTACAGTTGACATTTTGGTTTATATAACTTTAGACTTCTCTGTGCACAGTATACTTTACCCATTATATATATAAACAGACACCTACAGACATGTGCAATCATGAGTGTGTATTATTTCTTTTTATAAGAGTGGGATGATGCCATCTACTTTTTACAATGTATAGCTTATTATCAGGGTCTTTTTAACATTTTTATTTTCTACTTTTTTTTAATTAATTTTTTTTTTTTGAGAGCGAGACAGAGAGAGAGCGCGTGCACCAGCAGGGGAGAGGGGCAGAGGGAGAGAGAGAATCGTAAGCAGGCTCCACGCCCAGCACAGAGCCTGCTGTGAGTCTCAGTCTCCCGACCGTGAGGTCATGCGCTGACTGAAGTCAGGGGCTGGACGTTTAACTCACTGAGCCACAGGGGTAGCCCTAGTGTCAGATCTTAATGACTCCATGGTGGTCTTGGTGTGTCATGATTAATTAGTTAGATGCCGGTTGTTGTTTTTTTTAAGTCTAAGCAAACGTTACTAGAGTGTCTTTATAGACATATATTTGGGCTCTTACCTGATTATGATTTTAGGGTAAGCATTAAGTGGTATTTAGCCTTTCAGTATGATATCCCAGTTTTTTTTGTTGGTTGAAAACTTGCATTGGTAATACAGTGAATGCCTGTTTATGCCGTTCTTTGTCTCTCAACAAATTTGGCTTGTTTGTTGTCAGTTGAACGGTGTACATTTTCAGAGTCCGCTGAGCCGTCTCTGCGGGTCGAAGGCAGAGCGCAGCCGCACGGGTGCCTGGCCCGGCAGCGTTCACACCAGTGCGGAGGGAAAGGGTAGGAAGGGAAGCGGAAGGGCAGGAAAATCACCCATGTTGTCTGTTTTCTTTTCTGCGTTTCCCTTCTCCCAAGCCGACTCCGGCCAGTCCCTGCCCCTTTCAGGTAGGCCTACTCTGCGCCTGCCCACTGAGCTCAGCCCACTGTGCCTGGTTTGGCCCACAAAGAGGGGCTTCCATGTTGAATTGGCTACCAACATGTAAATTGGGGGAGATGTCACAGAAAATTTGGATTCTCTTGGGGGAAATGAGACCTGAAAACACTGGGCCCAAATAGAAAGAGCAGGGCTGGAGAAGAGCAGTCCACCCCTCTGACCTGGCAGGGCAGAGACCCTTCAGTCTTATCACAGTTGCCTCGCTCCCTCTCCTGTCCCCACAGCTCCCTGCATCTCGATGTGCGTGCCTGGCCCTCTTGCTTTCAGGAGGGTGATGTGTGCTCAGCGTGTTGTGCGGATCCTCCTAGTGGAGGATCCTAATTACTTATCTCGGAGGTGAAAATTCAAAAGAGGGCGGGGAAGAATTACAGTATTCTCTTAGTGTACTCTTGGAAACAGTATTGTAAAACCGATGACTTATTTGCCTTTTTTCCCTTTGGTCCCGTCCTGAAGACTGCAGTTAGTCTTTCGTAACACTAGGTGGCGCCCCTGCATCGGTGAGGCGGGGCCGGCCGAGCGTAAACCTGAGTTTCTCATATTAAGAAGTATGTGAAGCAGTGGAACATGAGATAGAGGTTGTTTTCTTGTTTTGTTTTTTTGTTTTCAAAGTTCCATGGAAGGTATAGATTGCTGAGGGTTTTCTTTATGTTTTTATTTAAACTTTATGCCATTCATTTTTCCTAACTGTATCAGTTTTCTGGTTATCTCGTGCTGTATTCTAAAGTACTTTAAACCTCAGTGGCTTCAAGCAGCAGCAGCCAGTGACTTTGCCCGTGAACCTGCAGTTTGGTGAGGCTGCGTGGACGTGTCCTGTCGGGGCCCACGTGTGTCGGGGGCGGCTCAGCTGGGTTGGAGCCGGAGCCCCGGTCTGGACAGCGGTGCCGACGGTCAGCCAGGGGTTCGGCCAGAGGGTCTGGACCTTCTCGTGAGCTGGGGCGTCCTCACCACGTGTCTGCTGCTTCCGCGGCGGGTTCTCTGATGGTCAGGATGCGGAAACTGCAGCCCCTCCAGACCTGGCCCAGCATCTTCTCTGTGGCCACGGAGCCCACCCACTTGTGGGTGGCTGCCTTGAACTTGCCATGGTAATTTATGCTCACAATAAATTCCGGAAAAACTGAAAAAGGAATAAAATATGAAGAAAACAATGAACAGCTCTGTCCTTGCTTGGAACATTGCCCAACACACAAATCATGGTTGTTACCGTTTGTCTTATTTTAAATTGCCCTGTTTATTTTTTCTCTTTCTCCACAGGTATTCATTTTCCCCACAATTGACGTTATACTTTATATAGAGAGAGTCATGTTCCGCATTTAAAAAAATGTAACATGTTCTTGGCATTTTTACGTATTCTTAAATGTTCCTGGGTCTGTCACGGTAGTTGGTTTGAGGCAAATGATACATTTTACTTTCTTTTACTGCTGAGAAAGAGCCCAGGAGAGGCTGTGGGCTCTGGAGGGAGACTCTCAGCTGGGAAATCTCGAGGTCGTGACTTGTGCTGGCGGCCCGCTCCGTCATCTGTGACGGGTGGACGGTGGTGGGACCGCGCCCGCGTGATGGTCCGGCGTGTGGAACAGCGCGCTCGGGCCGGGCCCGGTGGGCGCGCGGGCACTGTTTGCCATCGTCCGCGTCGTGGGGAGGAACACGGAAAATAACGCAGTTGCCCCTCTGTGGGTCGTGGGGTTTGTTCTGGATGCTCTGGAGCGGGGCCGCGAGCTCGCGCCTCCCGGCTCAGCCCAGGCCTCTCTGCAGCGCGCGCCCTGTGATGTGGTGGTCTGTCCCCTTTGCCTTCCAGAGAGTGGTGGCAGGGAGCTCAGCGTGATAAGAAGATGAGACCTAACCCTTACGACACCAAAGTGAAGAAGAAGCTACGCAAGCTGCAGCTCACGCCTGGCTTCCCCAACCCGGCCGTGGCCGACGCGTACCTCAGGCCTGTGGTGGATGAGTCCCGGGGCTCCTTCCTGTGGGGGGCGCCGGACCTCGACAGAATCAGAGAATATCCTTTCACGTCTTAAAACAGAAAGGGACACTGAGCCAAGTGTGTGTTTCCGTTTGAGACTGAGGGAACAGGAACTAGGATCGGCTTTTTCTTAACATTCCGTTTATCGGAGATGCTCCTTTTTCTCTCTCCTTAGGATTTTTTTCTTTTTTGTGGTAAAATACATGCGACAGGATTTACCACCTTAACATTTGGAGGGTGCCCTTCAGCGCCGGGAGGTGCGTTCGCGCTGTGCACCAGCCCCCACCGCCCACCCCCATACTGTTTTCATCTGCAAAGAGCTGAAACTCTGTCCCCATTGAACAGTCACTCCCCGCCTGCCTCCGCTCGGCCCCTGGCGACCACAAGTCAGCTGTCTCCGCGATTTGACGACTCGGAGGGCCTCCTAGAGTGGAATTGTGTCCGGCTCATGGCACGTAGCATCATGTCTTCAGAGTTCCTCCCTGTAGTAGCACGTGTCCGTTTCCTTCTTTCACGGCTGAATGATACTCGGCGTGTGGATGCCCCACATTTTGCTCACCCGTCCATCTCCGGCTGGACACTTGGGTTGCTGCCGCGTTTCAGCTCTCAGGAATGACCTCTTTAGTGTTAAAGGTCTCTCCTGAAATCAGTAGTGATGACGCATTCACACTAAGCGTTCGTTCCGAAGGAATAGGAAAGGTTATTGGTTTTGTTCTTTATTATTTATAGGTTCTTTTTTGCATGTTTAAATAATCATTTGGATAGTTGTTTAAATGTTTAATAGTATTAGTCTACAGTATTTTTCTCTTAAAGAAGTATGTATGATATCGGAAACTTGTTTTTAATCCTAGGTTAACTGTGTTTCATAATAACGAGTCTTTGATGTCCCAAAATGAGAATTGGATATGTCTTATCCTAGAGGACGTTGAAAAGGAGACGGTGCCACATGATTGTGTTGCAGTAATTTGTCATTCTTTTCTCTATCACTTCATTCTTTATAAATATGAAAATCTATGGAGATCTAGGGAACGGAATTAGGCTGAGTTCTTTGGACCTTTTTATTTGTCACTTGTTTGAATATCTTTAAAAGCATGTAGAAGCCTTAACTGCCTGCATGTTTTGTCAGCGTTATTTTGGCTGGAACAGGACGAAGACAGATGAGTCTCTGCTTCCAGTATTAAAGCAACTGAACGCCCAGCAGGTGATCACGGCAGCTCTTTTCCTAATTCAGGGGGAGGAGGGAGCTCAGGAGGGCTGCGGGTGGCAGCTGGTACAGACCAGCTACTCGTTTATTTTAGGGCATATGACATGCATTTTTAAATTATTATACTTCAGATAAGAGAACAGAGGAAACAGAGAAAACTGCACTTTGTCTTCATTTTTGAATCTCACTCTTCGGCCTGGACTTCGGTGTCTTTGCATATTCATTCTGACTTTGAAAAAAGCGTCTAATAATGGATTGCACACTGAGATGTTTTGGTGGAATAGTTTACTTTTTCAGAGCTATTTTTCATTTTTTAAAAGTCTGGGAAGTATCTAGTCTAGAGCAATCCTGATCATTAAATTCTCCTCAAGTACGAATGCTCCTTGATTTTATATGTGAATCGTCATCATTACGGCGTGTTGGCAGGAGAGATTTTTGAGGAGAAACGAGGCCTTTGTGTGGCCCTCAGCTCTCCCGAGCGGGCGGGTAATCGTGTCTTGCTCATCTGTGAGTATCTTCCTACCCGTACAGAAAACGGTTCCCACCCAGGAACAACCTCCAAAATAATTCTACTAAAAGGTTTACCTGTGCGTATGGGACCATATCCCGTACGATACATATACTTAAATCTGTTGTCATCAAGGTCGGTTAGTCTTGGAAAAGCATAACTAAAACCGAGGTCGACACCCTTCCAGAAAGAGTCTCCTGTTGCTTATCTGAGGACTCTCTGTAACACAGACATTGTATGGCAGTGGACTCGGAAAGCTTGTTGGCTTAGTGACTCATTACTCCTTAATTTCAGATATGTTTTATTGTAATATGTTTCTTCCCTTACCTTGTTAAAGTTAGTATAAATTTATTTCCCCAAAATTAGAGAGTGAAAAAAATGAAATAAAGTGGTCCATTATTTACTTTCTCTGATGTAGATGTTAACATTTAGGTCTATTTTCTTTTATTTCCCCCCTCCCCCTCCTTCCCACATAGATTTGTTGTCACACTTAAGTGGAGTCTGACAGATCTGACTCCCCCCCTACTTAATAACAGAGGACTGTTTTCTATGTGTTGTGTGGTTTTCATAATTTCAAATGACCAGACTGCATTTCAAAAAGAGATCTCACCTACTGGTTCAGTTCACTTAGTGGGCCCTCCATTTTCAGGTTTCTCTAAATATGCTGTGATGAACATTAGGCATAAAGCTTTTCCTGAATGTAACTGGCCTCGTAAAGTGGATTTGCTAACAAAACGCATGCCCGTTTCCTACGACTCGCAATATACGAGGCTGTGAGGTTGTCTCCTCAGCGTGTGGCATGAGGAGGATGTGTTCAAGAGAAGGGAAGACGGGGACTAAGAGACAGACCCCATGACACCCGGTGCCCCAAGAGGAGGTGGTATTTTTGGCTGCTGAGAAATATTTAACTCTCATTAAACGCCTTGGAAGGGGGTCCGTACTTGAGATGTGGAAGGAGGGCTTACGGGGTGACAGAGGGGTACAAGGGCTGCTTTAAGTATGATCTGGAAAATAAAATCTACTGCCAGCAAGTCCTGTCAGAGAGATTCGGCTTTAGAGAGAGAATGAATTCATATTCTCTGAATGCTAGTGATCAAGGTGGAGCTCTTTGATTTGCTTTAGAAAGTTTACCTACTTGCCTGGTTTTTTAAATTTCATTTCATTTTTTTAGACACAGCTCCGAATCGATTCTTTCTTTAGATTAGCTCAACAGGAGAAACAAGATGCCAAGGGTATCAGGAGCCAGAGACTTAACAGAGCTGTGACATGTATGCTGAGAAAAGAAAGAGAAGAAGTGGCCAGTGAAATAGAAGCAGTGTCCGTTGCCATGGAGAAGGAGAGTGAGTTCCCGGATACGGCACAAGGAGGAAGAACGCAGAAGAGAAGCAGGGCAGATGAACAGGAAGAGTCCTCAAGCCTGAAAAGAAAGAGGCTTTTAGACTCTAAGCAAGAGAGTGTATGTGGCGGGTTCCTGGGGGGCGCCCGCCTCTCGCCGTCATCTGGGGCGTCTTCAGGGGAGGATGCTGACTGTGGATCTTCAGTGAGCCCACGCAGGGGGAGAGCAGCCGCGGGGCCCCCCGTCGGCCGTCTGGCTCCGGCTCCGCAGAGCGCCCCACGCCCTGCCCCTGTCCCCTGCGAAGACTCGACCAGCAGCAGCTCCAGTGACGAGGACCGGGCGGGGACGGCACCGGTGCTGGTGACTGCCAGATCTGTGTTTGGGAAGAAAAAGGGCAAACGGAGAGGTACCAGAGGAAAAAAGAGGAAAAGCTAATTTAAACCAGTGTGTTCTCTGTCATCGGATACAGCTTAACATCTCGTAATGAATTCATTGTGATGAAATAGAACAATTAAAGGTATTCGCGCAATTTTTGTATTGTGTGGTTTGTAAAAATAGGGATGCAGACCTTGACAGTTACTTGTTTTCTGATATGTCACGTTTTCCCAGTGTTTTCCACATCATTGAGTATTTCCTTGTCTTCACAGTTTCTATTAGCACACGGTGTCTGATGCTTTCTGACCACACTGACGGGAAGGGATTTGGGTTGGCCAGTAGTCGCTGTACGTATGCATACATCATACGTACTGGGACTTCCTGACCCAGACGAGAAGACAGATGTCCTTATTATGCTGTAACAGTGGCAGTTTCCCATAGTTACGTGGAGTCCTGTCCCCTGGGGCCACGTAAGAGGATAGCAGGAGGGAGCCTCACTTTGCTGCAACATCCTTTCAAGAGTATGTTTGCTGTGGATCTAGCAGAATGGTGAGGAAGCCGCAGTGGGGTGCCTGATCCCCGCCGTGAGGTTCCTGCCTGTATAAGGGACCCTCTGCACCACAGTGTTTCTCTTTTAACATAACTTGGTTGTCACAAGCCAACTTCCGTGTAAATGACTGTGGGGGCTCCGGACTGTGGCCAAACCGCGTAGGTGGTGACTTCAGGGCTGGCTTCCAGAGCTCGATGACTGTTGACAGAGACGTTCCTCCAGAGTGGCCCAGCCACAGTGACGTTATTGTCGCTCTTGCTGAGTCCTCCCCGCTGCACCTCCCAATGTCCTGTTTGCTTATGGTGAAGAGCAGGCTGAGGGTAGGACCGCCGGCTACCTTGAGCTTGGGTTCTTTGGCCTTCAGAGGTACTGTCTGCCCAAGTCTGTGTCTTTTCTGACATCTTTGGTCTTTACATCTTGACTCATTTTCTTCCCTCTGCCTTCAAATAATCAAAATCGTTACCAATGAATATTAAACACAGATACCTTCCAACAACCATTGACTGGCTGCTGGCTGCTTTTTCTTCAGGCTTTTGTTTGTTTTCACGTTTTAGCCCAACCTCTCAAATACTTGATCTGCAGCTGCTGCTTCCCCTTGCTTGTTGTTTATTCTTTCCTGATTTGAAATATCTCCTTTGCTCCTATCAGTCTTCTCTAGCAGCTTTCTTCTAGAGTCGACCGTGACTTCCACGTGAATATACTCAGATCCTCTGTTAATGCTTCTTTTCTCTGGAAGTATATTTTTGGGATGAGAGGTCGTTAACTTTTTCATATTATTCTCATTCCTCAAAGCTACCTAATAGTTGGGAGTCTTCTGCCTGTGTGTTTGTAGATAGTACTTCTGTTAAAATTGAATTTTGTTGCCTTTAGTAGATACTTTACATTTGTTTTGCCCTACAATAGCTGGGGGGAAGGCTGAGCTGCTGCAGCAGAGATGTTCGTATGCGGTGCCTAGATAAGCTGGACTGTTATTCATCTCCTAGTCAGCAGGCTGGCCAGTCTGAGCCGGACAGGCAGCTGTCCACCATGAGGTCATTCAAGGTCCCAGGATCAGCCCTCCCCTAGGCTGCTGTCATGCTTGAATGGTCTAGGGCCCTGCTAGATCTCCCTCTAGCGACTCCTTGATTGGGAAGTTAACCTCTTGCCCTAAATGTCTTATTGAGCAAATGCCTTGAGTGAAGAGTCAGTGCTGAGAGTCGGGTTTATTTCTCTTGCTTCCTGGGATCTTGGGCTCCCATTTGCTGGCTGCTCTGCCAGCTCCAAACATTGTTCTTTGTCTCCCTGGTCCTGTGACATCTGGAGTTCCGCTGGCATCCTTCCTGTTGTCTTTCCTTCGGCTTCTCAGCCTCTTCGTCCAGTGATCAGCAAAAGCCTGGAATTCTTGGCTGCCTTGGCAACTCTCTGCTGACCTTTGTGTGTGTGTGTGTGTGTGTGTGTGTGTGTGTGTGTGTGTGTGTGATTTGCTATCCTAGTTCTCAGAAGCAGAGCTGGGCTATAAGCTACTTACAGCTGGAGACAGAAGTGTCTATGTGCTTTTCAGACAGTTCAGTGTAACTGAAATAATTGCTGTCATCATGTTACTTTAAATGATTGATTTAGGGATTCTGCCTCTTCAGAAATCCAGCACTCAGGACTTGTGATCTTTTAAATAACCCCTTGAAAAAGACAGGTTTTTTTTTTTTTAATTTTTAATGTTTATTTTTGAGAGAGAGTGTGTGAGTAGGGGAGGAGCAGAGAGAGGGAGACACAGAATCTGAAGCAGGCTTCAGGCTCCAAGCTGTCCGCACAGAGCTCGACACGGGGCTTGAACTCGTGGACCATGAGATCATGACTTGAGCTGAAGTCTAATGCTTAATCCACTGAGCCACCCAGGTGCCTCTAGACAGGTGATTTTTATTCACAAAGTGATTCTTTATTCTTGCTTTAAAGACAGCCAAAAAAGGAGAATGCCCTTTGCCCAGAATTAACTGCCACTGAATAATAGTTTTCATCCTTTAGTGCTTTGCAGTTTGCAGAATATTCTTTTACCTGCCATTTTCATCCCACAAATACCTATTTAGTACCTTTTACATCCCGGTTTTAGAGATGAGGAAGCCAAGGAACTCATTCATTAAATGCCTGAAATCACAAGCAGATTATTGACAGGACTAATTAAAATTAGGCTCCCAGACTGCTAGTCCTGTCGAATATATGAATGTGACCCTGAGACAACTTTCTATATACATCATGGTAAGTAAAGTACTTCTTAGAAGCTCTATCCACAGTCCACTCAGTTTATTTAACTTAGTAACATTGCTCTATTTTGTTACCTATTGTAATTTCTTTTTTAAGGGCATTTCTGGGGCCTGGGGGAAATGTGTACGAAATGTGCACACGCTCTGAGACGCAGCCAGGTATATACATGGGCAGGGGCGCAGGTGACATGCACCCTCAGCCTTCAGTCTGAGCAGGAAGGAATTGAAACGTGATGCCTGTGCCCAGGGCACATTCTCTAACATCCTGGCATGGTTGTGTGATTCTAAAAATGATGTTCACACCCGGGCAGGTGACCTAAACCGCCCGAGGCCTCCCCCTCACAGGACGTCACAGCTGTGGAGTCTTACATAACTCCTGGCGCTGAGGTCCAAAAATGGGTCCCTTTGCTTACGTACTTGTCACTGCCATGTCCAAGTGGCTTACATTCACCTCCTGGCTCTAGCTCTATTCACGAGACACTCGCATGGAATTTTCCTGCTCTTTCTCAGCCCCACTTGCCCACAGGCGTCCCAGCCTCCTTGCCGCAGCTGTCAGGGTCCTAATCCCTCCGGCGAGGACTTGTTGCCAGGGTGTATATACAGTAGCAAACTGCGTGCTTTTGGGCTCGCCTTTCACGCACATTCGGTGGTGGTCCAGCCAAACAAAAGTTGTGGATGATACTTTTTAAACTTCCAGAAACTCAGCCGAGCCATTTAGGTATGTCCGGACTTCACATTTAATAAATGTTGACCTTCAGGCAGAGAGGTGTAATCAAGACTGCGTCTTTCAGCAGAGGAGGAATGAAGTTGGGGACAGAATGTGTGGCCACTGCTGCTGTTCCGCCAGCGACCGTGGGGATGTCATTCGACTGTTCGTTTTCTTTGTCAGCTGTGGGGAAAGTAATTGGTCTTTTAACTTACGGAGGCATACGGCAAAGAAAAATGTGGGGGCTGCGAAAAGTGTTTGGGGATCCTCGGGAGAAAGGAGTGCTGCGTAACTCCAGGGTATTACAGAGATTATGTGTGAGGAGCCAAAACTGAGATGCAAAACATCAAATCATCCTCCCCCTAAACTGGAATAGCAGCTCGTTTCAGCTTTTTCACAGGATACGGTCTATTTGAGAGGCACAGGATAATTAATTTTAAGCATATTTGCTGAGCTGATGTGGATTCTTCAAAGTAGAAGCTACTTAAAAGACCGTTTGGTGGTGGAGCTGTTAGAACCTGGGTACTTCCTACAACCACACTGATGGAAACAAGCGAACTTTGCCTCTGCTGCTATTTCAGGTTAATACTGTGGGGTTCATTCCACTGAACGAAATCCTTTCTCTCCCAGTGTTTTAATCACCTCTTAAATGTTAAGATTGCAATCTGACCAGTCAGTACAAAGATGACGCCTTTCTTTGTGACAGCTGAGGTAGTCCCTGGTGAAGGACATCTTTTCTTTCTCCAGTAGCTTCTGAAACTTCTGACTCTCGTTTGTCCGAATTTTGATTTGTACTGCATAGATTGTGTTTTGTTGGTCTATCTTAAATCACGATTTATCAATATATTGAAGTTTAATATAAATATAGTTTTAATTATATTAATATAGAATAAAATTAATATAATTTTCTATCTAGATTTGATGTTACTTAAGCTTCATTAGGTAAATATAAAAGCACTTAACACACTTGAATGAATTATTACCATTTGATATTTTATTACGTTATTTGCCTAGTTTTCAAGAAATGATCAAGAAAGCATCAGTGTATAGTCATCCATTAGTGCATCACTTAATGGATCCAGGAGCTCAAAAAGGTAAATTATTTTATGTTTCTTTATGTAATTTGACCTAGTAGAATAGAAGTGCTTACCTTTGCAGTGTTTCCTAATGTCCCTTTTTTAAAAGTTTATTTATTTATGAGAGAAGGAGAGAGGGAGACAGAGAGAGAGAGAGAGAGAGAGAGAGAGAGAGAGAGAGAATCCCAAACAGACTGCATGCCCAGTGTGGAGTCCAGTGTGGGGCTTGATCTCAGGACCGTGAGATCATGACCTGACCCAAAATCAAGAGTCAGATACTTAACTGACTGAGCCACCAAGGCACCCCAGCATATTTCTTTTTAAAGTTTATTTTTGTGGGGGTTG
Source organism: Helogale parvula (assembly GCA_004023845.1). Classification (NCBI taxonomy): domain Eukaryota; kingdom Metazoa; phylum Chordata; class Mammalia; order Carnivora; family Herpestidae; genus Helogale; species Helogale parvula. The sequence continues at coordinate 36,051 of PJEM01010569.1, read as the reverse complement.
AGTGGAGGTAGGGGTGGGGCAGAGACATGGAGAGAGAATCCCAAGCAGCCTCTGCAGTGTCAGTATGGAGCCTGACTCAGGGCTTGAACTCACAAACCATGAGATCATGATCTAAGCCAAAATCAAGAGTCGGTCGCTTAACTGACTGAGCCACTCAGGCACTCCCGTGTTCCCTAATGTCTTCAAGAGAGCTAGGACTGATCAGTTGCGTATTGTATCTTGGCTTGTATTTGTGAACCTGAAAATATCTATAATGAGGCGTGGTAACTACCACTATGCCTATGGTCCTGATGATATGTTAGAGACAGTTTTGACAGACAAATTAGCTATATAGACTTGCTAAGTACTTGGAGGGTTGTTTTTAATGTGAAAAACTAGAATAAATTTTTTCCCACATGCCACACACTAAATGATTGTGATTTCTATGTTATTTCTTTTTAGATAGGAGGAGAGAGAAAAATAGTTTTGGGTAAGGCTACAAGTTTTTATGAATGCTTGCATGAAAGATGATTTTAGACTATAAAAACATTTTAAGGCTGTGTTTATGGTTCCTCTGATGTATTAATTAGCGAAAAGTACATCATGCAATTTGATCGCTCAGGAGAAGTATAAGTTTGAATTCTGCTACAATAGTAATTTGAAATTGCCCCCCCCCCTCATTTGTAGAATTTTAAATATCAAGAGTGGCTTTACATGGCTTCTGTAATGTAACTGTCCCCATGGTCTTGGGAGAAAGGCGCAGACAGACACTCTGCCTTGGAAGAGCGACCACTATGTTTTTGTAGAACATTTGCTGTACAAATTTAATTATCTTGGCTTCTTTCTTCTTCTCTCTCCTTTATCTACACACGATGGAAGTTTTCTATGAAATGTGGTCCCTGTTTCTTTATTTTTTCCTTTTTTGGGCCTACCAGGTGGGCTCTGCCCAGGTGAGCACATCTTTAGGCCAAGAGAGCTGGGCGTATGCCCAGTGTTGGCAGCCTACGCGGCCTCAACACACACGGTTTTACTGCAGTGATTTTTGCAAACCTAAACATTTAATGTCGTGATCACTTGGAGAATCCAGCCGTGTAGGTGATTGGAACGAAGATGCAATTTCTGTGCAGTTTATGAATAAAATTTCGCCATTAGCATTATCATTAGTAACAATACTTGGTTTCAGTCGTGCACACAATAATTTGGCAAATTGCAAAGGAAATGGAAGAAGTTCAAGGTAAGGTTGAGACAGAACGAGTATTAAAATATTTTAGAACATGAGAAAACACACCCCATAATCATCTACCCAGCCAATTAAAGCTTTAAAAATACGTTCACGGGCAGAGTCAGTGTGTGCTGCTGGGGCAGAATCAGATGGCATTTTGTTGGGAAGACTTCCAGGAGCCAGTGCAACGCTCATCTCTTGAGAGCTTGATACAGGATACTGACTTTACTGTCCTCACTCTTCTTCTTTGTGTCTTGTGCTTGGAAAAGGTAGAGCAAACCCACAGCCCAGTTCTCTTTCAGCACTGACCTGAAGGTCCAAGAATTAGGATGTCCCCTAAATTTTACACAGATTAAAGTTAGGACTGTGGTAGATACTAAAAGGTCTCTGTCTGTGGTTTCTGATGCTACATTATGAGTCCAAGCTGTCTAACACCTCCTCCACATTACCTTTCCAAAATATCTTATGTTGCCTACCTCTGGCCAACAGCTGATCTCCAGCTATTAGCCCACCCAGCAATGTGTTAGAAAAACAGCTCTTTGGGGTCTGCAGCCTTGGAACAGGTTACTTCTAACCCAAGGCTCAGTGATTTCTGTGCACAACTCCCAAATCTGCCTTACTGCCTTGTGTCAGTTCAGAGCAGAGACACCAAAATGGGATTAAATGTTGTAGGAGATTTGCTGGGGGAAGTGCTTGCGGAGAGGAAGGAAGGAAAGGAAGGAGGGAAGGAAGGAACAGAGCGGGCAGGGAGAGCCATCAGATCACGGCACAGGTCTGACATGTGAGAGGAGCGGGCTGGCTTTAGCAGGCAACCCCAGGGGGACACCTGGCTTCTGAGGACCACAGTGGGAGCTGTCGGGCAGCTGTGGTCCCAGCGACAGGCTCCCTTAACCTGAACAGCACACCTGTGCGGCCAGCATGTCCTGCCGCAGAATAACCTGTGTGAAGAAATGATTGCCCTTTGCAGATTTACACCCCCACCCAACCTCTGTTTTCTATCTCAGTTTATGGCAACTCCATTCCCTGGCTACCCAGAGATCTGGAATCAGCCGAGTCCTTCCTCGTACCCTTCATCACTGTATCCCATCAATTTTACTGACTCCTGCTTCCCGCCTGCTCGTGCCCCGTGGAGCATCACCTCGACTCCGGTGTTTATGATTTCTTCTCATGACTGCCATAGCTGTCTTCCGCCTGGCTGCCCCTACTCTAGGCCAGCTCCCCTTCCTTATCTTTTCACATCTTTCTTTATAGCTGCAAGATCTTTTCAAAAATTCAAATCTTGTCACATGTGCCTTGTGCTCAAAATTCCTCTGTGCCTCATTCTTTCCAATAGGACAAAATCAAGACTTCTTAGCAGGACCTAAGAATTTTATATCATGCTATATCCTCACTCATCCTACAGTTTAGTTCTCAGAGTCTCCTAAATTAGAAAACTGGTCAGGAGTCTTTGCCAGTGGGCTCTTGCACAAGTTGTTTTCTCTGCGTGACATGACTTCCCTCTCTCATTTGACTCCTGGACTCATAATCATCAGGGCTGGGATGCTGCTTTCCTGAACTTTCTCTATCTACTTTTGAGTGAACTAGTTAGATCTCTGTCATAACACGTATATGTTGCCCTATCTTGATATTCATAGTGCCCAGGTTCTCAGTAAAATTAGTGAATGAATGAATTAGCCATAACTGAGGCTATTGGCTGGACTTAGAATTTGCTCATTAGGAATGATCTTCTGTTTCTGGTCCCCAGTCAGTTGATTCTTTTCAGAACCAAGTCTACTGTATTATGTAGGGATGTCAGGTGAAAACCATCCACAAACATCTTTATAAATCTTTCCAGAGCTGGATCAGTGGGTTTTATAAGCCATATTACCTTAGTATATAAAGAAAGTTTTAGTAATTCTATTTCTGGTTAGGGGACATATCAAACCATAGTCTGAGGCAATATTTGTTACTTAGTAGGTGGAGTATGATGGCACATATAATTACTAATGTGAGAAATCATTCATTAGCACGTTTTCGGTGTTTGAGAAGCAGCCTGAGCAACTATTTGCTAAGCCTAGGACATCCTCCACATACTGAATAAACATAACTCTTAAATAACAGCCTGCCTCAGACATCTTCAGAACACAAGTGCAAGTGTCAAGTCTGCCTGTCCATCGCTGCTCTCGAGGGGAGGGTCTGCCACGACTTGTACAGCCGGCGGATTCATACTTGGCTCCTGGACCCAGTGTCGTCCCCCTAGTTCAGCTCTTGGCGGCTTTGGCCAGGAACATTGCAACCGTGTTCTACCAATTAACTTCCACCGAGCCTTCGCTGCTGCTGTCAGAGCTGAATTTGCCCCTGTCAATTCCTGCCCCAACTCCTCACCCAAGGAGCACATTTGTGCTCTTTGTCCCTGCAAGTCCAATCCCAACCTGCTCCCTTAGGCTTATTTTCTACAACACCCCAACCTGCACCTTGTACACCAACTCGGGTCCTTTGACCTCTCCCCCGGACGCTCCATCTCCCTTGACCTTGCTTCCTCCCTTCTCTGCCTGGCCACCTACCGCTTCCTTCCTCCTTGAGAACAGCTCTAGTTCACCCACCCCTGGTGCTTCCCAGAGCACTTTATAAATACTTTTTATTGTACTTATCACACTTCATACACATTCATTTAGGTGTCTGTCCCCACGGTGACCCCAGCAACTGTTATGCCCAGATCACAATATCGTCCCCAAAACCAGAGACCGCCAGGGAGACCGAGTCATGCATGCAAAAGCAAAGGGCTTTAATACAGGCTCAAGCTTGGGCTCACAGACTTCACCAGCACAGTGGATCCGTGCTGAGAGCCCCGAACAAGGGCTGAGCAGGGTTTTTATGGGTTTTGGGAAGGGGGAGTTACAGGAAATTGTGACACAGGTACAGCGATCCAATCATAATCGTACAACAGTATTGGCAGCAACTTTAACCATATACATTGTTTAGAGTGTTCGTTACTTTTGGTGGGACCCAATCACAATATTTAGTGTTTCTTTGAAAATAACCAATTACAGGGTGGGCTAAGGCCCCCCACGTAGGGGGTTACAAGCCTTAAGCAATAAGTGATTATCTATAGCTTCTATCTCTAGGCCTGCCCTTGGGAGTGTTAAGCATTTTAGCTGGCCGCTTCTGATTGGGTGTTAGTAGGGTGGTCCCTGGTGGAGCAATCTGTGCCCTTTTATTGTCTAATGATTCTGAGAAACCAAGACTTAGGCCTCCAAGGTCAGAGGGAAAACTTGAAGCCTGTCATGGAGTCAGTTTGGTTCAGACCTGTGTCCTTTCACAAGCAAACTTTGAGTATAGCTAATTTTGGTTCTTTTTTTTTCTTCCCCACTTGCATCCTGAGCCACCTAGTAAAGGATGAATTGTCTTTCTTCTGTAAATGTAACATTATTTGACCCACTTTTTCACAGTGATGGCCTCTGTATATTCTTGAAACTAAGGAGACCTCCAGAAAAAAAACATTTGTGAAATCTTCTCGGGGATTAGTTTTAACAGGCCCAAGACCCTGACATTGCTGAGGCATCCAGAATTCTTTCAGGTTAGCCTGTGACCATTTACTGATTGGAAAACAAAATCTTTAATATCCTTTTTTGTTTTTAATCTCTAGCTATTTCTAAAAAGCACATGACATTCATCTTTGAATAGAAGATTCAGTTGAATGACAAGGCTCTTTCATTTAGTAGAGGGGCTTTTACTTTAAATTTTGCTGACGGGTTTTCATGACAGCCCTCAAATGGAAGCTTAAATTCATCTGTCAGAGCTATTAAAGACATTTTTTTTCCGAGGGCGGGAGGCTGTATTTCTGTGATCTGACCCTTCCAGTTATTATTGTTGTTGTTGACCTTAAAAGTATAGAAGACTCTAGACGGAGCTTCTGTTTTTGAAGGCTTGCTGCAATCCAGTCTCTGAAGTGAATTCACTGTTAAATTTTCTTCTTAAGAAACGCATCATAATGTAGCAGAATCCTGCTAATTTTCACTTCATACTTGAAACACTTTTAATTCTCAGGAGAACAAGAGCACCTGGTAGATTTTATTCACTGTCAGCAAAGATTTTAATAGCAGAAAAATGGTTTGAAAAAATATGTATCAAAGAGCATTAAAATAGATAAGCCCCAAATAGCAACATAGTTAATTATAATACTGTCTTAATTATGTTTTATTTATAATTTGTTTTGATATTTATATTTCAATATTAAATTCATTAATAATACTCTTAACATTATAGTAGATCTCTCTTATCTAAAAGTAAAGACAATCAGAAGCTTTCTGCTTTTCATATAGGAAAGTCAAGATTCAACATTTTGTGTAAGATCACTCAGATTTAGTTACTTGTCCCAGGGCCTAAGTGCTAGATAACAAAAGGAGAATATGTGTGTAGAAAATATCCTTTAGAAAATGTAAATTAGAATTCCATTGTATGATAATGATATTACTTTTTGGAGGAAATTGTTCTTCAAATATTAACAAAGGCCAAAGAATATCTATTCATTCATTAATCTCAAGATTCATTCCCATATTCAACAAATAACCAAGCATGCATTTTATTTTATTAAAATTTTTTTTAATGTTTATTTATCTTTGAGAGAGAGACAGAGCCCTAGAGGGGGAAGGGCAGACACACACACACACACACACACACACACACACACACAGGCTCTGAGCTGTCAACACAGAGCCTGACGCGGGGCTCAAACCCACGAACTGTAAGATCATGACCTGAGCTGAAGTCACTCAATGGACTGAACCCCCCAGGTACCCCATAAGCATGTATTTTAAACAACATATTCTTCGAATATTATGTTTGGAGGCTACACTTCCCTTTTTTATTACAAGGCTCATGTAAGAATGCCCTTATCATAAGGCAGCTCTTTCCACTTGATTTCAGTTCAGTGGCTCTTGTCATCAAAGCAGTGGTATTGCTAAAATAATATTAAACATGTCATTTGATTTAAATAAATAACTACTGTTAAAATTGTTACTTAAAATCATTAAATAGAAGTTAATGCTGAAAAATAGCAAAGTTTTTGGATAGAAATAACTGTATATGTGTGGGTAGGTGTTATATGCTTTTAAAAAAAACAACTTTTAGGGTGCCTGGGTGGCTCAGTAGGTTAAGTGTCCGGCTTCAGCTCAGGTCATGATCTCACAGTTCATGGGTTCGAGCCCCGTGTCGGGCACTGTGCTGACAGCTGAGAGCCTGGAGCCTGATTCAGATTCTGTATCACCCTCTCTCTCTGACCCTTCCCTGCTCATGCTGTCTCTCTCTGTGTCTCTCAAAAATAAATAAAAAACAGAAAAAACAAGCCCTTTTATTCAGTTTTGAGAGACAGAGAGAGAGCACAAGTGGGATAGGGGCAGAGAGAGAAAAGACACAGAATCCGAAGCAGGTTCCAGGCTCTCAGCTATCAGCTCAGACCCCTATGCGGGTCTTGAGCTCATGAACCATGAGATCATGACCTTAGCCTAAGTCAGATGCTTAACTGACTGAGCCACCCAGGTACTCCAGCTCTTAAAATCCTACATATTACATCTAGACAAATTATTTTAAGGAGCCAAATTTGGTACATTTTGGTTTCCTGTTATAAATTATATAAATTTTTATGAGACTTAGTTCTTAAGGAATGCCTATAATATTTATATATTATTTAAATGCAAAAGAGAATATGAATATAAAGCATTATCGATTAAATTTTATTCAACCTGACAATATTTTCTGTTTGGTACATGGGAATCCTAGGTATATAATTAATTTTGTAAAAGGTGAAAGATTTATGTGATCTGAAGAGAAACCAGAGTATATATATATAATTAATTTTGAATGCCCACATATGGATAGAGTTGTACTCTTTTAAGTATATATGTAATTAATAACGTCTATTGTTTCATTAAATCTCTTTCGAGAGCCTTTATTTTGGAAGATGTAAATAATTTTTGATATTAATAGTGTATTCACATCTCTATTTTTAAATCTCAATTCTTTATGAAGGTAAAGATGTAGCCATTCTTAAAAAATGACTAGTTTTGTTTATTTAGAAAGACAGTAAAAAAAAAAAAACAAACGGAATCATTTGTTATTACACTGTTGTTAGGACAGCAGCACTAATCTGGTCCACTAACCTTTAAAAGAAAGTGCAAAGTCAGAGATGTCAGGTTGTAGCAGTAAATATTCACTGGCAAAGTTTTTATATCAAAGATTGGAACTTTAGGAGATACCCCTGGGATTTAGTGTACTCTAACATCTATTAATCCCTGATACCTTGGCTGACTTGTCAGAAAGTGCTGCATTTACAGAGAGTATGCTAGGAGGTCCAAGAGGGCACATTCAGCTAAAGGTCAAGGAAGCAATTAATGTTCTCTGCTTTTCCCTGAAGAACTTCCGCAGCAAATGCTGCCTCCTCCCCTACCCCATTTTAGCAAGGCATGCGAATATGAGATGAAAGTTAAAGTTCAAGAAAAGCATATTACCAATATTATTTGGTTCTTAGAGCCCTTCTTGCATGTGAATGCAGGCCGTTGTTGAAAAAGTGCAGTGCAATTGATTACAAGAGGTGGCTTTCACTGAGAAGTATTGGTTTTTCATTTCTTAGTTTTCCTAGATCTCTGCCAAGGGTCGATGTTTGTGGTGGTGTTGGTAGACTGGAGTGTAGACAGGGACCTTTCTATGGTGTGCAGTTAAGTTGGACTGTTTTGGGGGTAATTCCTGATTCTGTGTGGATCCTTGGAAAGACTCTGTTGAAGGATCACAGAATTTGGGACAGGAAATATGTTGACAGGAAGTCCTTCCTGGGACTGTGGCCTCTGAGGAAAGTTTTCAACAACGTCAAACTTGATCTACCCCATCTTGCCCAACACTAGGGATGATGTTATCAGAGCTAAGAGGACGGAGTTGGAAATAACTCTTCTCTTAGGACTTAGGGACTCAAGACCCTCTCACTTCTCTTCTTGCCTCAGTGCAGTGGAGACGTTCGAAAGTCACTTGAGGTTTTCACATACTCTTGGGTCCAGAATTTTGAAGGCTGGCATTGGAGCCATACACATATTTGCATATTTTCCCCTTTCCTAATATTTTGGAACACATTTAAAAAATAAAAGTTTGCTCCCCACGAAGCTTACTTTTAGGAATAATAGAAAAAATTGGTGTCAGATTTTGGTTTAGTATTGAGAAGAATTTTCAATAGTCACATTTTCTAAATGCTCCTTCTGAAGTAGCACATTTGTCTTCATTGGAAATATTCAAAGAGGTTGAACAAGCGTGCTATGTGGTTCACACCCAACAGGAACACGAGGTTCCCAAATCAGGTGTAAGTTTCGACTAGAAGGTATCCGAGGTGTTTTCCATCTTGACATTCTAGGATTCTATGACATTTTCATTCTGAGTGGTGCATCTGTTTTAAAACTTTGAATAATTGCAATGTTGGAAATTGTGAACGTTTTTAACTTTTTGAGATTTGGGAAATAAATTTTCGAGGAGGAGCTTGTTTTCTATGAAGACCAGAATGAGAAATTTTTGTACTGCTCCCCGGTTTTTTGGAAATACTTGTATTTGTTATTTGTTTATTTACTTGCTTATTTTTGGATCTCAGGACTGAGGTGTGAGTTAATCATCCCCATCAGGTCATGATGCTCTCCCATCAGGCAAGACTCCACCGTTGTATGTATATCTGTTTGTATGGTCCTCCCTCCCTCCCTCCCTCCCTCCGTTCCTTCTTTCCTTCCATCCCCTCCCCTCCCCTCCCCTCCCTTCCCCCTACTTTCTCTTTTACCTGTTAAGAACTATGTTGAAGAGAACTAGACCTGGATTCAGTGCTGGAATGAGGGACGTGGCTAAAAGGACTAGCCAGACTCAAGAGCTCAGAAACAAGACTTGAAAAGTCGATGGAATTTAAGGATTGGTATAAGAAATAAATAGCTTCTCCGTTAATGCAAATCATAGAACAAAGGTTAAACTTAAGACACAGTTCCTTTGTGAAGCCATCCCTTAGTAATCTTCACTATGGTGAGTTCCCCTTCTTTATTTAACTCTAGAATTTTCTTTTATTCCCCAGCTTTATTGAGGCATAATCAACAAATAGGAATTATATACATTTAAGATGTATGATTGATGTTTTGAGATATATATATATATATATCTATACGCACACTATGTATTTCTACATAGAAATATAGAAATGAACATGACAAACTAACATACCCATCACTTCACATAGTGACTGGGTTTTTTTGTGTGATAAGAACACTCAAGGTCTACTCTCTTAGCAAATTTCATGTGCACATTATTATTAACTGTAGTCACCCTGCTGTACATTGGATCTCCAGAACTTAGTCATCTTGCATAAAGGACACTTTGTACCCTTTGACCCGAATCTCCCCCTTGTGCCCGGCCCTGCCCCTGGAAACCACCATTCTGCTCTCTGCTTCTATGAGGAAGGATAGAATTTTCTATCTGGTATCTCACAAACCAGTATTTTTGTCTATATGGTGATCTTGTTATATTATTTAGTTTCATGACAAAGTACAATAATAATGATAATCATTTATCAAGCTTTAGGTAATAGTCAAGGTGCTAAGCACTTTGCATGCATCATCGTACTCAAAGCTCCGAACACTACTTGGTATAGGTTCTTTGGTAACATTTTACAAATAAGGAAATAGAGACTTAGAGGTGTGTATCGTGCTCTGTAACTAGTTTATAAGTTCTTAGAGACAGCTAGTTTTTAAAAAGTTACAATATAGTTTTTCAGGAGTAGAGAAGGAGTTTTGGGGCCATCAAAAAAGATTTCAAATTTCATCTCCTTCATTTACAAGTTACTTGAGCTCGGTCAAGTTAATAAAGCTCTCTGAATCTTAGTTTTGTTATATGTAGAAGTACAAAGAGTAATGCCTTACCTCACAAAACTGTTGCAAAAATTACATGAAATAAAAAGGAATTATGTGAAAAATCATATTCAATCTATTTAACGTGGTCTGGCATATTAAATATGTGCTCAGTAACTGGTAATGTTGCCTGTGAACCTTGTCAGTGTCATGGATGTTAAGATGCCATTAACTGCCCCAAAGTAATAGTACTAACATAAGTAATAATAAAATAATACAAAGGTATATTGTTGGATGGTACTGAATATCTTTTGTCTAGGTAAAGGCAGGTCATAAAGAAAATATGACTATACATTATTGAAATACATGGAATTACACTGTGTAGCCAATATGAATAGTCAAGATCTTCTATCTCATCACCAATCTTTCTCTTGTTCTAGATAAATAGATTGGTAGCCCTTGAAATATATTGCTTTTAAAAATATATCAATTATTGTTTGTTTCACATGGCTTTGCAGAAATGAGTAATGCTGATTTCAACTTCGGTGAAAATCAGAAAGCTGTGGATGTATGAAATGTTAGCTTATAGTAGGAGTTATTTTAAAATAGTTCACCTTGCTATTGCCCTGCCCTGAAGGTCAATGAATACTCAAAAGTAACTTAGAATAAGTAGAAATGCTATGTTTCCATTGGGTTCTTATTCCTGGGTTTTACTAGCACAACCACCACAACCATTAAGTTCTCCTTTTCCTTTCAGAGAAGAGAGACGATGACAACAAGAAAGTGGTTGCAGAGATCATGGCAAGATGTTTTGTTCCAAGTTTAATAACAACCACCTCCTGGGAAGGATTTCATTTTGTTGGTCATGAGATTCGAATCACTGAAGCCATGGATTCTTACGGTGCTGTTGTTTGGCCATCGGTATCATTTCATGTGGAATTTGCTACATTTCAATGATTTTTCTGCCAGTTTTGTTCATTACTGTGTACTATTTGGAAGGAAAAAAAATAGGTTCCGTAGTTCTAGTTTCTGACCTCAAACAACACTAAAACTTGGGAAAATGCTTCCACCAATCCTATTTTTGACTTGAAGGGTTGGGTGACAATGAGTGCTATTTACCCCGTCAGTGTTTTGTGACCACTGGAGTTTGGAATAGCATACATTTTTATTTCTCACTAAGCTGACTCCATTTGAGTTAAATGGTCATAGTGAAGTCTATTAGTCTCAACATGCAGAATGTCCTAAAATGTCACCAGTCCTTTACCAACTGTCCATGAAGGAGGCAGACTACCTCCTACCACTCTCTGCCCCAGTCCTACACCCTTCTTTGAAATGGCTACTATTATCAAAAGTTGGTTTCTTTATTTTATTGTTTTAAAATATTTATTTATTTCTGAGAGAGCATGAATTGGGGAGGGGCAGAGAGAGAGAATCCCAAGCAGACTACATCCACACTGTCAGCACAGAGCCTGACACAGGGGGCTTGAACCCACGAACCATGAGATCATGACCTGAGCGGAAGTCAGTCATTCAACTGACTGAGCCACCCAGGCACCCCAGAAGTTGTAGTGGTTAAAGATAATCAGGGGTTCCTGGGTGGCTCAGTTGGTTGAGCTGACAACTCAGAAGCTGGAGTCTGCTTCAGATTCTGTGTCTCCCTCTCTCTACCAATGCCCCTGCCCCCCTCTTCTCTTCTCTCTCTCAAAAATAAAAAGTAAACATTAAAAAAAATTAAAGATAAACTAGCACAAGTGAGTTCCATAGTTTCACTTCTCTTATCTCCCCAGCCGCCCCCAAGGACTTCTTCTAGTCTAACTGTTGAACCCGCTGGATGATGTGCTCCATTGCGATGTGTGCGTGCACACACGCGTGCTCACACGTGTGTACACACGTCACAGCAGGAGTGTACATGGTGTACTTACCTAGTAGACTTTAATTTTAGTTACTGTAATTACTTTCTGAGCACTACCTTTTGTTTTGTTTTAAACTTTCATAGGCCCTTGTTCTATGCTATTTTCTGGAAACAAATGTGAAGCACTATAATATGGTTGACAAAAATGTGATTGAAATTGGAGCCGGAACAGGGCTAGTTTCCATCGTGGCAAGTTTGCTTGGTAAGTAGGCACTCTTGACTGAATGGGGTCCGAATTCCGTGATCGGATGCCATTAGTTGCTTGCGCTGTCTGGTTTATCATGACCTAAGCTAATTTTTAACTCCTTAGTTGTTTGAATGGGCTTCATTAAGAAACACTGCCAATTTTTTTATTTATTCGTTTGTTTGTTTATTTGTTTTGAGGGAGAGACAGAGACAGCGAATGGGGGAGGGGGAGAGAGAGAGGGAGAGAGAGAGAGCCCAGGCAGGCTCTATACCATCAGCACGGAGACTAATGTGGGGCTCAAACTCATGAAACCCTGAGATCATGACCTGAACTGAAACGAAGAGCCAGACACTCAAGTGATGGAGTCACCCAGGCATCCTAAAACCCTGCCAATTTTAAAGGCATCTTATTGGTTTCCTTGAGAATTTTCTGTGAAGTTGTATTCTGCTCATGCAGCACCAAGTCACGAGTGTATTGTAACTGGGTGCTGGGTCCAGTCTCCTGGCTGCTAGGGGAGGCCTGTGGGATACAAGGTCAAGGCAGGAGGTGTTGGCTGGATATTCCTTTTGGGTTTTGGAGTCCTGTACTTTCGTGAAAAAGCACCTGTTGTAGGAGAGAAGGACTATTATCGATCTAACTGTAGGCATTTGCCCTTGGATTTCTTTTCTCAGCTCATCTCTGTTCTTCTTCTGGGACCCCTTCTTTTCTTACCAGCGTTCTGTGTCTCACGGAATGTGTGACCGTGTCTGCACACACCTGAGCCCGCTCCACTTTGTGTCTTCTTGTTACCTGTTGCGTTGCCTCTATTTTGCTGCCTTCTCACATGTGCGCTCCCCAAGTCTGTCTTAATTTCCTTGATCTTTAGAAGTGCACACCTGCCACTCTCCAATCTTGAGAGGAGTTCAAGATTTAGCAATTTACAATTTTCTAAACACTGGGGAAGTATAGGACCTTTCAAGTCTTCCCCAAATATATATATATATATATATATATATATATTTTTTTTTTTTTTAATTGCTTCTTCAGAAACTGTCTTCCGAAGTCACCATTCCATTTGGTATGGGTAGTCAAAGACGCTACTGGATTTATACCCGAAAGCTTCCTGATCAGGAGCACATTTATGCTTCATAAGTCATTTGCTCCATTAAAAAGAATTGGTCCTTTCAGGCTGCTGTATAACTTGACACAAATAACAAAAGATGGAGATTTTGTTCAGTCAGTGCTCTACGACTGGTAGCGCTTAGCTCTCTCGACACAAAGATCTTCAGAGTCAGGTAGTATATGTTCACTCTGGGCAAGGGGGGTCTTCCTGATCTTGGGATTTTATTTATTTATTTATTTAAAAATTTTAAAAAATGTTTACTTATTTTTGAGAGAGAGAGAGACACACACACAGAGCGTGCGCGCAGGAGGGTCAGAGAGAGGGAGACACAGAATCAGAAGCAGGCTCCAGGATCTGACCTGTCAGCACAGAGCCTGATGCGGGGCTCGAACCCATGAACTGTGAGATCATGACCTGAGCTGAAGTTGGCCGCTTAACTGACTGAGCCACCCAGGCGCCCCTGATCTTGGGATTTGAAAAAGATTTGTTGAAAAGATTTGTTTAAAAAATTTGTTGGAAAAGATTTGTTTAAAAAATTTGTTGAAAAAGATTTGTTGAAAAGACCCACCCACACTAGAGTGTGACAGTTCATGTTTCTCTGATTCTGTGATATACACGTTTCCCTCCCGCTTTAGTATTTCCCACAAAACACAATCAGTGGCCAGAGAAACTGTTGCCATGACTGAGGAGTGGTTTCTTAACAGGCCTGGGCTGCGCTGGAGCTCTCTCCCAGCTCTGCTTTTTTCTTTCTCACACCAGTCCGTTCTTGTCTGGTGATGTGGAATTGGCCAGTCCCCAGATTTATTTACACATTATTTTCAGCCTCTGCTACTGCTCAGAGTTTACTTTAAGGGCCGAATTTTATTCGTTATTGGTTTTTACAATTTTGACTCTTCCAATTTCTTCCTGAAAATGACGACTACTATTCACTTTTAACTCAGAGGCTGTTCCCATCTTCTTTATCTGAGTATTCTCTCCTGCCTCCATGGCCTTTGGCTGTAGGAACACTATGTGTATGTCGTGGCCAGGTTTTCAACATCTTTTGGTGGGAAGATTCATATTTGTAAAGGACTCAAGCTGAGAACTTGGGCATAAACATGAATGTCATGACACTTCCAATGTAATTCCATAAACATTTCTTTCCACACCCGAGTGCTTCCTGTTCAGTGACAGAACGCCCCATGCAACGCACCCTTGTCTCGGTTCACGTGACTTGGGCTCAGCATTCTTTAGGTGGAGAACCTATGCATCTTTCGGCAGAGACTTCTGATTATTCCATCAGAGGTTCCAAATACCGGGACTTTTCTCTTTTTCTAGATTATTTTTCTCCTAGCATGTAGTAGATAAGTTGAAAACAACAACAGAAATAATAATAAAACAAAAACCCCCAGGAGAACAGAAAATGCGATGGAGTGCAAAAGTACCGTGGGAATCGAATTGTTTTAGGGGGAGGCATGAGGCTGCTTTAGCGTCCGTTCTGAAGCGAGTTCCTTCCCATGTATCCAGACCGGCCTTCTCCGTGGGGTTAGCGATCGTGCAGAATTGTAAATGCATGTTGGCTTGAAACCTGATTGCTTTACCTTCTCCCTCGAGGGTTACTTTTCCTACTGTCCTTTGTTTCATAGGTGCACATGTGACTGCCACCGATTTACCTGAATTACTAGGAAACCTGCAATATAATATTTCCCGAAACACCAAGATGAGATGTAAGCATTTGCCTCAGGTTAAGGAACTCTCCTGGGGCGTAGCTTTAGATGAGAACTTCCCCCGGTCTTCCAACAACTTCGACTACATCCTGGCAGCTGACGTTGTGTACGCCCACCCTTTCCTGGAGGAGCTCCTCATTACCTTTGACCATCTGTGCAAAGAAACTACCGTCATCCTCTGGGTCATGAAATTCAGGCTGGAGAGAGAAAATAAATTTGTAGATAGATTTAAGGAGTTGTTTGACCTGGAGGAGATTTCCAGTTTCCCCAGCCTGAATATTAAGTTGTATAAAGCTGTGAAGAAAAGCCGGAGGAGTGCAAGGAAAGGAAAGGCTGTTTCTAGAAGAGTGTGCCTTTAAAGAAGACCCTGGATGATCTGATGCAGCCTTGACTTTCCCGAGTCACTTGCCTCATAATCTTGCCTCCACAGACGGGGATTTTCCCAGATATAGCACCTGAGTCTAGAGGATGGCTAAGCCATACTGTGCGGTCACTGGTTAGGACAAAGCCTACTTTCCTCATCCCTCAATAGCACCATTTATTATTATTATCATTTTAACAAATGAAACTATTGTTTTTCATGTATAACTGTAGGATACTTTTTAACATCTCTAAAATGAACATTGTTACTGCTTTAGACCTAAGTTTAGCTGATTCTCTCTTTAGAAATAAAGAAATGGATTATAATGGAATTGCAAGTAACTCTGAAAAGGCAGATACATAATATAAGGGTAACTGTGAGATTATACTTTGTGGTTTTCACTAGTGCCAGCTGTAGGCGGGCTATGGTCTCTGCTTGCCAGGGTGGGCCCCCAGCGCAGCCTCTGAAATCAATCATGCATGTGGAGTTGAGGTTACGGGCAAGGACATTTCACTCCAGTAAATGAAAAATGACTGGAAGCAAACACAAACAGGGTTGAGATTTTAGAGAAGTTATTGTTTTATTTTTAAGCCATGTACAGTTATGTTGTATCAGAGAAAAGAGAAACAAAGATGAAAACTTTGGGTTGAAAATACACATGAAAAGATTTAGGCCCCCCAATCTCAAGTCACCAGATATAGGGCTGGTTTTAAAGTTTAGAGCTTTTCCGATGCACATATATGGACCTGAAGTCCTACGTGATTTTCTTCACATGGACCTTAGAGATTAGAACAAAGAGCCATGTAATTAAAGTCAGTGCAAGGAGGGCACAAAAGGGGGGTTCTGTGCCCGTGGTTCAGACTCCGTTGGTTGGTGGTGACCACTCAGTGCTCCTCATGCCGTCACAGTGCCGTAGGGGTGGCCCTTCTCCTGAGCCCAGCTCTGCTCTGCTGGAAGTTGTCAGCCACTCAGGGCCCAGCAGAGTTGACAGAACGGCTTCCTAGGGTCCCGGTGTGTAAGAAGGCAGCCGATGAACTCCCAGTGGGTTTTTGGCTGTCCGGCCCACAGGGCTGCCTCCCAGTGACTCCCAGCATTCAGGTGGTCTTTCCCGGTTTTCCCAGCCCGTTACTACGTAAAGTGTGTGATTCTCACGACCTTCCTCGGAAGTCTAGGGGCTGTCATCATCCCTGCTTCACAGCTAGCCTTGCTGGGGCTCAGAGGGTGGTCACGCCGGGGCACAGAGCTGCGGAGGGCGGGCCCAGCTTGTCTGAGAAGAAGCCCTGTGTTCGTTCTTTATTTGCTTTGAGAGAGAGCGAGCGAGCACATGTGCACGTGAGCAGGAGCAGGGCACAGAGAGGGAGAGAGAATCCCAAGCAGGCTCTGCACTGACAGCACAGAGCCCGACGTGGGGCTCCACCTCACAAGCTGTGAGATCATGACCTGAGCCGAAATCAAGAGTCTGGACGCTTAGCTGACGGAGCCACCCAGGCGCCCCCTGGGGCCTGTGTTCTTTACCACTGCCCTGCTTCTATGTATTTAAAACAGCAGTTTTCAAGCTCCTTTGTAAGTGAGTGAAGTCATCTCTTCAAAATGGGATCCGTACCCAGGAAGGTAAGCAAATGCATTAGGTGAACGAGAACTGCCCTTGCTTTTATTTCTCCTCGGTTCCAAGGGTGGTCCGCGCAGGCGCATCTGGAAGGTGACATGAAGGCAAAGCAGGAAGGAGGTGGGCGGGGGAGCCGTGCATATAACCCGGGGGAGTGTGTTCCATGCCGAAGGGGCAGCCGGGCGAGGACCTTAAGACAGGAGCATCCCCGGTCTTGGAGCAGAAGCGCTAAGGCGCATGCACTTTGGAGCGGGGCGCGCAGGGCACGCTGGGTAGGCCGAGGGGCTGGAAGGGCAGGTCACGTCCGGCCTTCGCGGCAGCCTGGCGTCTTCAGAGGCCGACTCTGAGGTGGAGTCCGATTGGCGGGTGCTGGATCCGGGGGTGCTCGTTGGGATCCTGATCTGTGGAAGGGGCCGGGACAGAAGCAGAGGTGGAGCTGTGTGCGGGCCGAGCCCCGAGGGGCCCTGAACTGAGGGACCTTGATGTCCCCCGGTCACTCAGCCCCTGTAGCTGCGCTGCCCCTGGAAGGCTCTGTGACTCTGCGCGAGGTGACTCCTGAGCAGCCCCAGGATGCGGACGGCTGAGGGCCGTCTACCAGCGGCACTTGCGGCAGCCAGGTACGAAGTTCCCCGGAAGCGGACGTGGGCAGCCATCCCAGTGTGCACGGCTGCCTCCAGGGCCCCCGACGGAACGTGGGCTTTTCCTCCGGTGGAGGCGAGTCGACGGAGGCCTGGAGCAGAGTGAGGCAGGGTCACCCCGGTGAGGACCACCCTGGCTGCCGTTTCGAGAATGCTAGAAGCGGCCAGGGGGCCGGTGAGGAGGTGGTGGCAGGGACGGAGCCCCAGACGTGGTGAGAAGTGGTCGTTTATAGAAGCGTTTGGAAGCCAGAGCCAACGGAGTCAAAGGTGATTCTCAAGTGCTTAATCCCAGCTGTTCTATGTAAGGTTAGAGTCATCAGTGTAAAGACGGTTTGTAAAGCCCATTCTGGGACCCAGAGGAATATAGAGAATGAGACGGATGGAGCCCTGAGGCTGGCCAACGTCAAGGGCAGACTGTCGTGTGTTTGGGATTTTTTTTTTTGAGGTTGTGCCCTCACCCACAAGGGATGTTAATATCCGTTGACTCTGGAAACCACTGCAGTTGCAGACGGATCGGTGGAGTTGTAAATTTCCTCACAGGTGACTCGGGACTCGGAAGCTTTTGGGACTGTTTTAGACGCAGGCTGGCCTCGGGGCTCCCAGGTGACCACCGAGGCTCCTCTGCCGCGTGTTTGACTCTCGCTACTGAGCTGTTTTTGGGTGGAATAGAGAAAGTGTCCTTCTTTTCCAAGACCGGGTGAGGACCAAGCCAACCATATGGTTCCTCTTCTCCGAAGTGTCAGTCTGTTCAATGCAGTGTTCTATAGCCATTGTTTTATTCTGTTTATAGCGTTCGCTTGCAAATCCTAACACCCACCCACACACACTGTGCGCGCGTCTGCTTTTATCTTTTTGCTTTGGGCTCTCCACACTTGTCTAGATTCAATTTCATAATGATTTAATTTCAAAAGATGTCATCTGAGGAAGACTTTTCTATCTTACAAGTTTATTTATGGCGAGGAGTTGATTTGTTAACTTCAGTTCAAGAGAATTTACTGTGAATTTTGCCTTTACTCTACTTTTTCTGTGTGTGTGTGTTGTGTGTGTATGTGTTTTTTTTTTTGACACGTTAAACTATGCTACTGAAAACTTAGTCCAATTCTTGCAGTAACTTTCCAGATTTCTAACACAGTAAACACACTGTCAAGATTTTAATAGAGGGTGCTCACAGAATAGTTGTTGCGTCACAGCAGACATACCAACTTGCTAGTGATTCTCTGCAGCCTAAACCTTCCGGGGGGGGGGGGGGGGCCGGGGGGGCGCTTTTGATTGAATGTACGATTTCAGCTCAGGTCATGATCTCGCAGTTCATGAGTTCAAGCCCCGCGTTGGGCTCTGTGCTGACAGCTCAGAGCCTGGAGCCTGCTTGAAATTCTGTTTCCCTCTCTCTGCCCCTCCCTCCCTCCCTCCCACTCTGTCTCTTGTCTCAAAAATAAATAAACATTAAAAATATTAAAAAATTTTACATGTTACACACAGGTAAACACAAAAAGTTGCTGTGCCCCCCAGTATCATTTGACTTTAGGAAACTACATACTATACGAAAATCTTCTATTTTAGAATTTACCAATATATCCTATTTCATTTGTGCCAATTTTTGTCAACCAGAATTTTAAAAAATTGGTTTTTATTCCATATTTATATTCCTTTTTTTGGATAAAGACTTGTGGTATTGGGTAACTTCCTAACAGATTTGGAGCCAGTGGAAGTTCATTACTGTGGAAGAAACAAGAAAGGACACCTAACAGAATGTTCCTTTACTTATTCATTTATTTTGAATCCTTGGGTTCCAGGAGCATGGTGTTCTCTGTAAGTGCCTGGTCTTTATGGACAGAGACTGTTTCCCACTTGTTTTAAACCGTATCATCAGTGTATGGGCAGATAAATCATTTCTAAATATCCTTTGGAAGTAAAACATGTCCACTGGATAGGCTTTTCATACAAGAAAAGATTTACATGTACTAACTTTGAAAGCAATGTGGGAACCTTGGGTTTTAGAAACTAAAAATTAAAAACTTTTTTTAAATGTTTATTTATTTTTGAGAGAGAGGGAGAGAGTGAGCACGAGCAGGGGAAGGGTCAAGAGAGAGGGAGACACAGAATCTGAAGCAGCTCCAGGCTCTGAGCTGTTAGCACAGAGCCTGACACGGGGCTCAAAACTCACGAACTGTGAGATCGTGACCTGAGCCCAAGTGGGATGCTGAACCCACTGAACCACCCAGGTGCCCTAGAAATAAAAGATTTAAAGTCAACCTTCAGTAGATCAGTTAAGTTTATTGATGCACTTAGAAGAAAATTAATGTCCTGTACCTCCTCTTTTGACTCCACACTAACTTAGTTTTCAATGAAGTCTGCATGTGGATAAAAATAATTGTCAAATATGTGCATTTTTTTCCTCCATCAGACTGTAAGGCAATAATAAGAAACAAAATCGGGCCTGGAACAGAAAATAATTTCACAAAGTGTAGGGGGTTGCAGGCAAAGCCAAATTTAAAAACCATAGACTTTTGTGAGTGGGTGTACGAATCTAATTCTTTAGATCTTCTTTCTGGAGCCTGGAAATTGTTCACAAATGGTTTCCACATCCAGGTTTTGGTATTTTTGAGTTTGTGATGTGAAATCAAGTCCAGAATATTTACCTGAAGGCCCAGTTTGGAGTCTGCTCTGCTTCCGGGTTCCAGACAAAATGGAAGTCGCTGTTCTGTGGTTTTCCGTGGCCGTATCCATGGGGCAGTTACGGTGTCGTCCTAGAAGTTCCTTTATGAAGCGTTCCCAGGCTGGACGCTTGTGCATCCTCGGACTGTCCGTAGCTGTGGAGGGTTTAGATTGCTGGGCACACACACACCTCCGCTGCCGGGTCCTCCCAGATGACCTCTGGCCTCGGTCATGAGCTGTGCTTTCATCGGGACCATTCACAGCAGGGTTTTTTCCTCTCCGCTCTGCTCCCCAAGTTTCCTTGTTCCCAAGGCAGTGGTCTTGCCATGAAATCCAATCAAGCTTTAGAACTGGCACTCAAACATCAAGGAATTTAAAAGCATCATTAAACATGAAAACAGATGTCCAGGTCAATTTTGTGATCAGTGACATTAAGAAAAAAAAACTTGAAAAAACCCTGGCTGTCTGCTGCCAACCACTAACACTTTACCACACCAAAGGATTTTGTTTTCCAAACTGAAGCACAGCCAAATAAGATAGAAACAATCCCTTAAAAATATTTTAATAGCCAGCTGTTATTTCATAAGGCCACAGACACAGGACACAAGGCTTGGAAAATTACTTATTTGGTAAATGCCACATTTTGTAGCTTAAGGCTTGAAAATTTTCCTTTTCCACAGTTGTATCTATACTCTTCTTTGTTTTAAATTATGAGTCAGCCCCTTACCTTCACTGGATTTTTTCTTTTTTTTTACTGTCATGATTTAATTTGGGTTTTCTTATCTAGTGCCATGATTTAATTTGGGTTTCTTATCTCTTTCTGTGTTTCTTTTGTTGGAAGAGTATAAATCACCATGGCAAAGGTTGTCTCTTTGTCACAAACCGTCATAAATAAGCCCAAAGAACAGGCCATAAAAATGTAAGAAATTCTTAGATTAAAAAACATGAGTAATGTTTTCTACCCACCTGGTGTTCAGAGGTAAAAGTACATTCTACACTGAGTAAATTATTAACGCTTTTTTAACCAAGGATTTCCTCCTTCTGTAGGATCTCTGTGACTAATAGGTATTCAATTTAAGAATGAGAAAGAGGTCAAACATGATAAACACATTTCATAATTATGTATTAAAAAGAGGAATTGAGGAATAATTATAAGGTGATAATTAGTTATAATGATTATACAGTTGTAATAAACTTATATAATAAGAATGGGCAGCATTCTCAGGGTGGAGAGAGCAAAGGTACAGGTGTTGGGGACAGATTGCATATTTTTAAAAGAATTCAAGGAGGGTTAAAGGCAATTACAAGAAGGCAAAGAAGCTAACGCAGCTACCTTTTACTTGCTTTGGATTTTATT
Organism: Helogale parvula; assembly: GCA_004023845.1. Lineage (NCBI taxonomy): Eukaryota > Metazoa > Chordata > Mammalia > Carnivora > Herpestidae > Helogale > Helogale parvula. The sequence goes on along the minus strand of PJEM01010569.1, from coordinate 14,492 downwards.
TTTTCTCTTCTAGAAAGCCATCTGATGGCTGTCCTTCCTTCCTCTCTCCTCCCCTCCCCTTCCTTCCTTCCTTCCCTCCTGTCTTCCTTCCTTCCTTCCTTCCTTCCTGCCTTCCTTCCTTCCTTCCTTCCTTCCTTCTTTCCTTCCTTCCTTGTTGAAAACCCATCTAATGGCTGTCCGTCCATCCTTCCTTCCTTCAGTATTTGTTGAAAAACCACAACATGCCAAGCAGGGGGTGTAGACACAGTGAATCATGTCGATGGGCCATTCCTCCTGGAGACCAAAAGTTGGGTAGGAAAGGGCAGACCAAGGAATCATGCCTGTGGGCGTGTAGTGGGGAGCAGACTGGCCTGGTAAGAGAGAACCTTACCCCCAACCAGGGAGGCAGTGAGGGCTTGCTGGAGGAGTGGCCTGGGGGGCAGGGGATGCATTCTGGACAGAAGGAGCCTCACATGGGAAGCTTCTGAGACAACCAACAGTGACCCATTGGAACTACTCCCTAGAAAAAGTTGTAGCTTTGATCGATGGATCCCCCTTGCTGAAATATATTCTTTTGTGAAATACTCACTGTTTTGCCCTTTATTTTAGATATTTTACATAAGGCATCTCACTGTATACATTTTAAAACCCTAGAGGCATTAGCCCAATTTACATATGAAGAAACTGAGGCTCAGTGGGGGGAAGCATCTTTTCCATGGTGACACCTGTGGACGGGTTGAGATGGGAACCCAGTCCCTGTGGCATGAAAGCCAGCGCTTCGTGTCCCTTTTCCCTTCAGCCCTGCAAGAAAATGCTGAATTTGAATTTTATTCCAGCGAATTCTGAGCAGTCTAATTTACTAAATATTGTCTTTATTTGCCTCCGGAGCACGGATCAGCTGTGGTTGAACACCGCGGAGATGCACTCCCTTTCACGGTGTATCATGAAGAGTATGGTTTTAGAAATGTGTGTATATACCCAGCAAATTCTTAATCTTTTTGTTGCAGGGAACACTGAGCAGATACTAGATGAGTCAAAGATCCATAGTGATCTTCAAACAGCCAGCATGGGGGTAAAGAAAGACCCCCTCACAAAGACGGTGTGGAGGGGGAAGCAGAGCTGTCCTTGAGAGAGGCTCAGGGGCAGGAAGGGAAGGGTGCTGGGTGGCCTCGGCTGACCCTTCAGCAGGAAAGGCCAGGGGGGTGGGGCTGAACTTTAAAACCTCATCCGATCTGTCAGCGATGCTGGTGTTTACAGGCTGGTTACCAGGCGCTGCCGCTCACTGTGTGGGCACAGAGGTGAGCCCGGGGTGCTGTGAGCACGCCAGTTCCCGGAAACCGCCTTTCAGCAGTCTCTCAAGGCGAGGGCAGCCTTGACTCAGGCAGTGTAGGCGTTTGAAGCCAAAGGAGAGGGCAAAGGGACTCTGACAGGGAGACTGGACGTTCACCAGCATCTCCGCGGCAAAGTGCTGGCCTCAGTGGAAATGGCTTGAGGTTCATCGGATGACAGGCACCTCAGTTCTGGGGCGTGGGGGTTGTTGATGTTGCTGACTGAGCCTCCAACCCTGGCCGAAGGCCTGGACAGGTGGCCGGATGTGAGCCCGTGTGGTTCAGCGCAGGCCGCCAGATGCCAGAGGGGGCAACTCTCAGAGGCCGTCATGAGGGCGGAGCTCGAGGACCGGGCCCTGAAGAGTGATGTGAGCCAGTGTAGTCCCGGAATGTTCCAGGGTCGAGAGGGGGAGCAACGGTGTGTGTCAAACATCTGTGGGAGATGGCTTCCCTGGGCAGTCACTTCACAGGCAGGAAGGTAGGGATAGAACCTCCAGGGAGCAAACTCAAGGTCCGAGAGGAGGAGGAATCACAGGGTACGTTGGTCTCTGATAGTCTTTCTTTTGGATGTATTCCTGGTTGGTGTTTACACGGACCGGAAACTGAGGCCTGCTAAGCCGGTGACTGAACGAGGAGTCGGATAAATGCGAGAAGTCGAAGCCAACCTCTGAGCACATTTCAGCTCGGGCACCGCGGGCGTAACCCACCTCAGACAACAAGCTTGCTTTGATTCCGTCTTCTCCAGACCAGGAGGGGAAAACCTAAGGATTTGGATGCCATTCCTCCAAAGTTTCCAGAATATAATCTGAAATTACCCAAGATTGCCACTGGGAGGCCCCAGTGCTCCGTAAAATGAAACGTTCCCTGCCGAATAAAGAAGTGAAAATAAAAGAAATGATTTAAACAAGTGAAATTGAATTATGAAAGATTATATGCAAATGCACCCGGAGCGGCAAGGGGTAAATACACAACAGTATAATGTGATAAATATGTGGTGCCGTCCTCCTTAATTAGCGATTGTTTAAATTCCTCCCGTGCCTCAGCTGCGCACACGTATGAAGTAAACTCCAAGAGAAGGAAAGGAAGGGCTGATTTTCAGGTCTTTGCACGCTGTCCTGGTGTTCACTTGGCTGTGTGCATGTTCCTGTTTGTGCACTTGTGGGAGGGAGGCTGGAGGGGAGGGAGGAAGGGGAGGGTAAGAGAATGGGGAGGGGTGGCCGAAGGAGGCTGTCCTGCAGCGGGCAGATGGTGTGGATTCTTGCAGCCCGAGAAGAGAAAATCTCTGGCCACACTTGCCAGATTTTGATTTCTTGTAATGCATTCATTCTCAAACCTGAGCAGGCAGGCATCAGAATCACCTGGAGAGCTTATTAAACACAGCCTGCTCGGCTCAGAGGTTCTGATTCCGCGGACCTGGAGTGGGGCCCGAGGACTTGCATTTCTAACGGGTTCCAGGCGCTGCTGGTGCTTCTGGTCTGGAGACCCCACTTTGAGAACCATTGTTGTCGTACATTACACTCCGGCGTTTGGTGTCCGGGGATTTAGGCAGAGAAGGGAGATGCGTCCATCTACGTGTTCTGTGCATCCCCTATTCAGTCCATCTTTTGTATCTGATGATTCATATCTGAAGACGCACCCTTTTCCTGGAATGAACATTCTTCCCCTTGAAACCTTCCAGGGACCCTGCTAGGGAAGTACCTATAGGCTCCATTCTTTCTAAGTTGTCGGGAGGACAACTTTGTTCAACACTGCAAATTATGTACTGACTTTTTTTTTTTGCTTGCGCTTCATGTTCTTTCCTTTTTTTTTTTTTTTAAAGTTTATTTATTTATATGGAGGGTGGGGAGGAGCAGAGGTACAGAGAATCCTGAGCCACGGAATCCCCACAACTGTGTGATCACGTGATTGTGACCCAAGTCAAAATCAGGAGCCAGATGCTTTACTGACTGAGCCGCCCAGAAGCCCCGCACTTAGTGTTCTTTTATTTTTATGCACCATTTCTGTCCATTTTGAGTCTAACACTTTAAGCCCAGTTATAAATAGACTGTGAAGTAAAGAGGGAATGAGGAAAATGGTACAGAAACTATTTCACAGTCAAAGACTAAGGGCATGTTTCTTGAAATTCTAGCTTGGGGATTCTGAATATAAAGTGCTTGTAAGCTATTAAAGAACAGACAGTGACAATGTTTAATTTTATTACTACAGCATGTAATAGCTCTATATTCAGATGGGCTTTTAATTAAAAAATGTGTTGATGCTCCTATATCAGAGATTTGACACCCAACCCTCATATAGTCCTTACAGGGGGAGTTCCAAGATACACAAAGAGCGGTGGCATTTGGGGCAGGTTCGTGGTGGTGCAGAGGAGTTTGTCAGGGGGAAGCCAGGGTGGGGTAAGTGTAGCCAAGAAGAGTGTTTTTAAAAAAATTTTTTTAAATGTTTTTATTTATTTTTTAGAGAGAGGGAGCAAGCCAGGGAGGGGCAGAGAGAGAGAGAGGGATACACAGAGCCCAAAGCAGGCTCCAGGCTCTGAGCTGTCAGCACAAAGCCTAATGCGGGGCTCGAACTCACGAACCATGAGATCATGACCTGAGCCGAAATAGGACGCGCAACCGACTGAGCGCCCCAGGCCCCTGAGAAGAGTTCTTGATCTCTGCAGAAGTGGACCTGGGCAGGCCCCCCTTTGTCATCTACCACCTCACCACTTGCTGCATAAGGTAGACGTTGGCTTTGGTGAGCATTTTTTACCACAAGGAAATTATTCTGGCAGTATGGTATAGTACTTTTTCTCTCTTCAAATTTGAGATGAATTAGTCATATTCTTCCATGAAATTGGCATCCTCCTACCACCCAGGAGACAATGCCCATGAAGTAACTTGAAAAACTGAAGATCATTATCATCAGTGTAAAAAATAATTTTAAAGTAAAAGCAATCAGAAAATTCCGGAAACAGGGGTGAAAGGAAGTGTATTTTCTCTTTTCTAATATGAACACAGACTCATCATGTTAAAATAGCCTGCTTAGAGCAATAGTGTCTGTTCAACCTCAGCAGTCAGTCAGAGCCCCTGTGAAGCGTTAGAGAAATGCCGTTTCCCCGGTCCAGGCTCCGCTCCCCGGATCAGAGCCCTCCGGGGCCAGGATGGGTGCATTTTGGTGTAGAAATCGGTATTGTTTGAAAGCTCTCCACAAGATTCTGTGGCGTGGCCATTTGGGGGGAGTTATTGGTTTGCTGTATTGACTAATCGTGCCCAGATTGTCCCTCTTCGGCTCTCACTGCGCTCTTCATGGCTTTTGAGTTACTGAATCACTTATGAATTTCGAGTTTTCTCATTGCATGTAATTGCTAGATAGAGAATTTTCCACACGAAAGCCTCCAACTGCATTGCAACTAACCCCAGACATATCCTAAGATACATTTCCCCTGGAGCTTGGTCAATACAGATTAATTAATTGTTTTTGGATGAAGGAAAACATACTGCCTCACCTCAGCACTAGAATAGTAGTTGATCTAATCAATAGAAATTGGAATATTGCCATGTTAAACACTAACCACATCCTTTGCTCAATGAGCCACAATGCCACTATTTTCCAAAATCCCAAGTTCAGTCTCCCAGAACAGGGGTTCTGCTTGTCACAAAGCTGTGGACAGGTGTTATGTAGAATGGAAGCCCCAGCAGGAAGTGAGATGGGTCAAGCTAAAGGAAAACATCAAGAGTGACTGCACAGGTCCCAAGGGTGGGCCCTCTCCCAGGTTCTCTGTGCTTTCAGCAACATTTATTTCAACCCTGCGTCAGTAAGTTGGATGGGGGGGGGGAAAACCTGACAACAATGCTTAACTTTATAAAAAAAAAATGCCATTACAGAAAAGGGCATGTACTGTGTAAAGAGCACAAGAGATATCTCTGTATTATTCCTGATGACTGCCCGTGAACCCACCTTCTATATGTGGATATCTAGAAGCCATGTGGAAAGTCTTCAAACAGTGCTGTGCTCAGACTCAGGACATGAGTTGTCTAATAGTAACAGCTGCCTTATATTGAGTTTCCTTGAGCCAGGGACTTTGCTAAGCTCTTTATATTCATTATCCCACTTAATCCTTACAACAATCTTGTAGCTAAATAGTATGATCCTATTTTACAGATGAGGAAATTAAAGTTTAGTGAGCTTAGGAGACTTGCCTAGGTCACAACAGGCAAATGGAGTAGGGATTTGAACTTAAGTCAAACATTGAAGCCCATGCTTTCAGAGTTTTATCTACTACCCATCTGTAAGGTAATGGGAATCATACCTACTGACATCAAATCAGATCAAGTGAGGCTTATTGAACTGCTTTAGAGGAAACTGTTGGTTCCAGAAATGATTCAGTATTCTCATGCAAAAAAGTTTTTTTTAAGTATATTAGAACTAACCAAATATATAAACTATTAGAAACCTGGAATTTCAAGCTACCTTGGAGAATAGGAATCTGACCTCTTATTAAGTGCAACATAGTCTTATAAAGTATTGCTAACAGATGGTGAATGGAAATTTTTTCAGGGAGGGGACCCCAATCTCTGACAAGGCAGTATATTCTAATTATAAGAAAGTACTTTCTTATATGCGGCTGAAGTCTGCTTGCCCTTGTATCCAACAGAAAAGGAAGGCTTTCCTAGACAAAAACAAACCTTTTCGGGAAAACTACGATGAGAAGAATAGGAGACGGTCTGTCTTTTACGGGCTAAACATCTCTAGTCCTTTTAAAATCATTTGTCATTTGACATTACTTTGAGAATTTTGATTTTATCCGTTGGACAGAGTCCAAGTCATTCAATTCTTCCTTTTAAATTTTGGTCCCCAAGGGGCACCTGGGTGGCTCAGTAGGTTAAGGGTCTAACCGCTGATTTCAGCTCAGGTCATGATCTCACAGTCATGAGATCGAGCCCTGACTTGGGCTCTGCATTGACAGTGTGGAGCCTGCTCGGGATTCTCTCTCCCTCTCTCTCTGCCCCTCCCCTGCGTGCTCTCTCTCAAAATAAATAAACTTAAAAAAATAAAAATAACAAACTTTGGTCCCCAAAACTTGAGGCAGTGCTGCAGAGGTGGTCTGATCAAGACGGAGAACACTTTTTCTGGACATACTTAATATTGTACCCACAGAATACAGGCCGTGGCTGTACTTAACAGATATGATGAAATGGAGAAATGTTCTTTCTAGGAATCCGACTCTGGTCTGTAGGAAATGCAGTACTGGGATGCAGTGGTGTACGTGCCTGGGTCACCCCAGGGGTTTCCTGTAGAAGTCCCTACCCTCTGTAAACTCAAAGAATTATTTGCTTTGCAATGTCAAAGTCCAGTGTTTCCCTTTTGGTAGCTGATGGAATTACCCAAACCCATTCAAGAGTTGAGTAATAGATAAGAAGGAATGGTCATCATCCTGGAGGAGCTGGGAAATTATAAGTACTTACCTGAACTTGGCTCCCAAATGAAGGGTCAAAGAAGGGATTTGATCTTTATATTTGATGTCAGGCATTTTCTCTCTCTATATAGATATGTTTAGGAAATTTCAAAGCCACATTCAATATTTTCTGAAAACTATGTTTTCTTCAAAAGGCTAAAGACACAATAATAAACTTGCTTTGGGACTTCCCTTTTATTTCTTTTTAAAAAATGTTTATTGCTTATTTTGAGAGCATCAGAGAGTCGGGGAGGGACAGAAAGGAAGAGGGAGAGAATCCCAAGCAGGCTCTGCACTGTCAGCGCAGAGCATGAAATGGGGCTCCATCTCACAAATTGAGATCATGACCTGAGCAAAATCAAGAGTTGAATGCTTAACCAACTGAGCCACCCAGGCACCCCAAGACTTTCCTTTTAAAAAGAAATCCTGCTTACCATTCAACATAGACTGATCATTTCAAAATAGCATAGAGCCGGAGACCATATTGACCACTAGAGTTGGAATATTTTATGTCAACATTTTGAGTTGAATTTTCTATTGAATGGACGTGAATGATAACATTGGTATAAAAATGTCATTTTTTTCACTTTAAAAAAGAAAGATTGAGAATAAATTGGTATTCAATCTCCAGGGCGAATGGAAGGATATTAGTCTTATTATGGCTCTACTCTTTGGATTGTTCAAGAACTCCAGAGGTTTGCTTGGTTTTTGAAAAACTGGGAGAGGGTTCTGATTCTCCTGATGGGACTCAGCAGTGACTGGCTCTCCTAGGAGTCATGGAAGCGTTTGCCAGCGTTCCCAGGGGGTCTGTGTTCCATGTCCAGTTCTTACCCCTCTGGTAGCTAGATTTCTATTGACAAGGTAGCTTTCAAGCAGGGCATAGGTCCCCATGGTGTCACTGGGGAAAAATAATTTTATGACTTCAGTTTCTTCTAGAGAAATTATTTGCCTTGTTGACCATCTTACCGTACCATCTTGTTTTAGACTATTTCAGATCTTTCTTAGAAATAGGCACATACAGGTGTGAAGCCTTGAATCTACTTAATTTTCTCAACAATGCTCAGCATCATCAAATGGAAATGGCCACTTAGGTGAAAAGTCTTCAACAGATGCAACTGCTCTCCTTTGTCTTGGTCAGTGTCTTCACGCATGGCATTTTCTTTTTTTTATTAGGAGAGAGGTTGTTTGTATGTCCAAAGACCTCCACACTTTTTGTTTTTCTTTGATAGCAGCTTACAAGGAATTCTCTAGGTTTTTGTGCCTTATCCTTTTGATGGGCTCCAAGCTCTCTTGTTGACTTAAAAAGACAGTTCTGTTAGAGTTCTTGTTTTTATTCACTGAAGAAATACCTAAAGACACTAAAAAGCTGATTTTGGAATTTTAATAGACTAGCAGCGACACAACCAAGTAGCTGTGATGCTGTGTCAGGTAATCTGTTGTCTGAGGAGTTCGATCCCTGGAATGTTTCATGCAGGGCTCAGAAAGAGCAAATTGTTTGTCACTAACAAATCCTATCCAGGTAGAACTGAGTGGGGAGACGGCATCTGTGGTCTTCTGTTAGAGATGCTCTCTGCAGGCTGCCCAGTTTGGTACCTCTCATTTCCGTTTTCTTCAAAGTCTCTGTAAGAGAGTTCATCCGAAAAGCTCTTCCTGAATGTGAAAGCAAAGTACAAATGCCAAGCGCAATTCATATGGGATTTAAATTCGCTCATGCTTCAGATCATCTTTGGCATATTTCAGAGAGTAAATTGGAGAGAAAAAAAGAACACAGCTTTGCAGAGGCAGAGTAGATTATGAATAGTTGATTTGATCGCCTGTCCTGATGGGAGTTACCAAGACCTACAATAAGAAAAATTAAGCTCTTCACTGTGAGTCGTGGTAAAACAATTTAGTAGTCCAGTTTATGTGAATTACAAATGTAAGTCAACAAAAGTAAAAATGAAGGTTTTCTTTGCAAACAGGGATTTACCCACACATATCCATTACTCAGCAAACTATGGATTTAGGAAACAGGACAAGGATATATGATTTTGCACGAGAGCAGCGTGGATGAATTATATTGACTTTGAGAACCTTATTAACATGTTTTCTGACTTTCCTGTGTTTAGATTTGTAACATGAACACTGTTAACGCACGCTTTATCCTTAATTTCCTGGGATTGTGGAGAAAAGAAAGAGTAGGAGCAGAATGTAAAACCTTTGCTAGAACCAGTTAGGAAGTAGTAATAATTTTGCTGTATAGTTTTGATAAAGATTAAAAATGCGATGAAATAGCTTATTGTGCAAAGCCATGCTTACGTGGCTTCTAACTTTAAAAAAAAAAAGTACCTCTTCCTTTTGGGACTGAGTAGAGCTCCCGCACTGTGGAGTACTTGTTCACTTCAGAAGAAACTGAAAAATTTACCTGGTTTTGAGTATTTAAAATGCCTGAGGGGAAGCTTGGGAAAATGCGATTTTCAGGTGCATTTTGCAACGGGGAAGAGACTATTTGCATCGCCGTGTCCATCCATCTGTCCGAGTGTTTGAAATGTGTGCTGTGCGCGCCAAAGGCAAGATGAATAATGAACAGGCCTGGATCCCCGAAGAGGGGAGTGCAGAGCAGGCAAACGTCTGCACTGGAGAGGCCGCCACGGGCCCGGCCTGCTGCCTCCCTTCTCTGTCTCCTGTGCACATAGAATGCGGCTCGCCTTTCCATCCTTGCTCACTGTTTCCAGACCTCAGGCTGCTGTACAGACTTCTGAGCTCCACCTTTAATAGAAAACTAATGCACATCCTTCTCAGGTGAGATAAAACCGAGATTGCATTTAAAATCAGGAGGCTCGGAGTGAATGGACACGGGGCTTTATCACCGAAGCGCGCTTTTGTCCTTCCCTCCAGATGTCCATAAACCATAGGAACAGAAAGCACAAAGATGCTTTTCCTGAACTGTAATATTTTAAGATAATTCTTCCCTTAATCCCTACGAGGCTCATCTGGGTTAAAGCAGTTTTGGGTTTTTTTGCTGTTTTTCTGGAACATGCCATTTGCGCATGTCTTTAAACACATCATAGCGCAACAATAGTGATGGGAATTTTGAGACTTTTTTTGAGGTCCAGGTACTTCCTTTTTGGAGCTAAAAATAGAGGCTTTGGTTTTATTTTGCTAAGCATTTCTTCCACCACCCCGTCGTCCCTCTGGAAACCTGAGTTCTCTTCAAGTCCATCTTCGCTCTTACATCATGGGGCGTTTGATCACCAGGGCTCATCAGTGTTACCTCCTAAGTACTGGCCTTAAATAGCCAGCAGTCTCCACTGTGTGTGTGTGTGTGTGTGCGCGCGCGCGCACGCAGAATCTTGCAGTGTCTCTCTGCAAACACTCATTCAGAGCACCTGGGAGGACACTGGGGAATGGTTGAGGAGCGAAAGGAGCACTGACCAAACTGAGCGAATTGTCCCCCAGCTGATGTGATCAGGTTGCCTCCCTACCCACCTCTTCCGTGTGTGCCAGCTGCTTACAGTCCAAATTTGTTTCTGGGTAGCACGCAGGCCCCTGCCACACTTTCCATGCAAACTCTCCAAGTCTTTCCTTCTTCTCCTCTTCTGCCTCCTTTCTTCTCTACCCTGTTCCCTTTCCCTCCTGGACAAGTATCCAGGAGGTGGACCTTCCCAGGGTCACCGTGATCTCTCTCCGTCCACTGCTCACTCTTCGGCCTGCTCTCAGCCCAGAGCACTGTTCCCTTTCCTGTCTTGGTTTTCTGCTCCCTCTCGAAAGACCCAGCTTGAAGGTCCCTCCTGTATCAACTCCCCAGGACTGGGGGCCCCTTCCCTCCATCACCTGGTGCCACCCAGGATAGCTTACGTCACTTGCTTTGCCATTATTGGTTTCCATCTCTACTCTCTCAACTGGACTGGACACTGAACTGAGGCAGAGTTGATGCTTTTCAGCTCTGTGCTCAAGTGCCTACCACAGGGTGTGCCACATCATAAGCCTTAACGAATGTTTGTTGATTGAATAACGAAAGCATGGCACCTCTCTAGCTACTGTTACATGGTTTTACGTTTTGCTCCAGGCACTTTACATCTGGACTGTGGCCAAGAGCCTCAGTTTGGCTGAATGCGATGAAGTCAGTTAGCTGCCATAAAATGTTCTCCTTTATTAGATTTTTAGGTGACCATCCAGTTATTTATCCATTCTTTCATATCGCAAACCGTATTGAACACTTCCTATTGTCTGGTGTCTTGCCAGTCTTTGAGAGGAGAACCACGTTCCGACCAAGCGCCTCATTAACTTCATTTCGGATTGTTTCTAGGAAGGGAAAAGAAGACTGAGCAGAACCTCTTTGGTTCCTTGCATGCTTCTGGAGTTTCACCTTTGGGCTCATCTTTCAAGTCCAAGAAACACTTGAGTGAATTGAGGGTAGGGCGGGCTGACATACCAGACCTCGTTATGAATGCTCTTGGTAGGTTTCCCTTGGCCTTGGCTCTAGTGTCTGGGCTCAGGCATCTCTGCAAGGCTGAGTTATTTCCGGGTCAACCATGCGTTGGTTCTTTTCTCCAAGTGAACGCTTCAAAATCCAGATAAGTGTTTTCTAGGTAATGCAAAGATGGAAAGTGAATAGGTTTTGTGGAATTTCAGGGTCCTTCTTGGGAATGAAGACAGAAGGCCCCTGCCTTACATGCTGGTCTTCCAGTTTACTTGTGATTTTGTTCATCAGACGCTCGCTCCTTTCTCCATTCCTCTCTGCTCAGCCTTCAGAACAGTGCTGGCATCGGAGTTAAGTAAACGGGAGGAGCAAGTTTTATAAGGTGGCAGAAAGCCAACATTCCTTTGCCTTCTGTTGTCTTGAAAGTGATGCCAAGTCATGTGGTGGCTACTTGAAGCAGAGGGAAAGATTATTAATTGTTCCCTGGCAGTTCTCTCAAGAATTTCTCACACCGCTGACTGAAAGTAGCTCTGGTGAAGGTATCCGAGTGACAAACACAAAGGCGCTCTGCAGAGTTAATATTCTGTGAAGAGAAGCTTTTGCACTGGCCTCGTTTTACTCATCTTCACCTCACCCTCCCATCTCTCAGGAAGCAGGTAGGATGAACACACACAGAGAAGGAAAGTTAAGACAAATGACGCCATCTCTTCCCGGCCACCAAGTGACCCGGGCGTGCACAGTGATGAGCGTAAAGTGTGGGCTCTGTGGAGAGGGCGAGGAAAATGCTGACAGAGCACTTGCTTTGATTGGATTTATGATATTATAGGAAGGAACCGAAAGCAAGAGGGAAAGATAGGAAGGGGTGAGGTAATAGAGGGTGGAGAGGGGAGACTGTTTATGGCTCTTCAGGGGTCATAACTCAGCATCTTTGTTTGGCCCCCTCGGTGAACTGACCGTCCCCAGTACTACTGTTTGCCGGCCTCGGGGACTAATTCCCCCTTAGTCCAGCTCCTAGGCGGAGCAGCGCCACGCAGAGCCAGTAAGTTCACTTCCAGAGGCGGAAGGCTCATTCGTTCTGCCTGCTCACTCCATCACTGACCTTTCGGCTCCACGGATGCCCAGGGTACCAATTAGTGCTGATTGCTGCCGATGGTGGTGCAAGAGCCTCTGACAAGTCTCTGCTAAGAAGGGGCTAAGACCCCTGACTCACTTCGTCTAGTGTGCCCACAAGAGGAGGTACTTGGGATAATAGAGCAATAAGCCGGGCTGGGGAATAGAAGGTCTTCACCAGGAGCACAGTGGTTTTCAACAGGCCTGTCTCATTAGAGGACACTAACAGCCACTGAAGTCACGCTTTAATTAATTTTCCCAGAAAGAGGAATTTTGCTACTTCTTATCCAGATCTTACTCTGATGTGGAAGGACTCAAAAGTATCCCCAAGTAGGAGTCCATCTAATTACGTCTGGGCTTCAATTCAGGGCTTCAACTCCGCCTAGCAAACGCAGCAGGAGATCTTTATGTCCAGGGAAATAAGTTTAACAGACTTGCTAGAATGTGTCAAAGTTTCCTGAATAAAGTTGAGTGAGTGAGCATTGCCTTTAAGATCTTTCAATGTGATGGGTAAGGAAGTGTCGGGGTAGCGAAGTCGTCTCCTCATGCCAGTCACTGCAGCTAGCCGTGTTACTGCAAGTGGGAACTCCGCTCCAAGGCCATCAGTGGCCCCCATGTCATGTTTTTAAATTAATATAAAAGGAGCTGCTTTGTATTAGCCAAGAAAAAGTTGAGAGCTTTCAGATTTGACCATTATACTGTGGTAAAAGGCAGTTTGTTACACACACACACACACACACACACACACACACACACACAGCCAGAGTATGTTTCAACAATTGCCAACTGCCAGTTTATAAATAGCTTTCCCATTTGAAACAAAGCCTCATCTTTCAAATTGCTACTTTCTTAAGCAAAGAAAAAAATGGTGAACTTCTTTCAGCACATACCAGCTGTTCCAGATGTTATGATTACACATCTAGGACCACATTCTGCACTAAAAATATATACAGGAGATTGACTTCCGATCTCTTTAGCAAAGTAACATCATAAATTACGATACTCCATAGTTATGTTCTACCAGTGTTTATTAGTGGTTTGTAAGGCGAAGGACATTTCCCATGAAACCTCTTATCATTAATAAAAATATCAACAATAAGATTATAAGCTAGTCTATTGATTTAATTCAGACTTTGTTTTTTACTTACAATGAAAAAGAATAAGAGAGCCTATTGATATTTTATTTGTAAAACCAGAAAAGAAACTGCTAAGTTGAAGAACAGACGCCTTTAAGGGAGGGACTGGAAAGAATTTGATTAGAGACTGAGAAGTTAGAAGGCCAGAGGGTCTTCTGGGAAGAGCGGGTGTCTTCAGAGGCTATAGGCTCAAGCAGTTCCTATGCTGGCCACCAGATGGCAGTATAAGACCAGAGCTTTCTGTATAGACACCCTGATGCTAGTGTGGTCTTGTGTTGGTGGCAACAGCAGTTGTTGGGCAGATTGGGGATCAGGCAGAAAGTATGCAAGTGTCTTGCTTTTGTTTTCACTGCTTCTCCTCAAAACAGTTCTCCATCTCAGGCATTGAGCAGCCAGTGTGATATTTTAAGAATGGAACTCAAGATGAGGACATTTTCTTGCTTAAAACGCTCCAGTGGCTTCCCAGCACCAGTAGAATAAACCCCAGACTCCTAACCCTGGTTTATGAAGGCCTACAAGATACAGGCCGGCCTTACCGGTCCCCTAATCTGACTACAGTCTAGACGCACTAGCTTCTGCACTTAATGAGAGAACAAAACCTCTCCCTTGGAACCTTTGCAGCCATTGTCCTGTTTGCCCGGATGCTCTTATTTATACCTTTGTCCCTCTTCTCAAATCTCCGCTCAGTCACTGTGGAGTAACTCCGTCCACTCCAAAGTATTAACATGACTTTCCAAAACGCAGCCATTTAGTTCGATTCTCTGACTAAGCCTTAATCATAATCTATTCCCTCTCTTCCTCCCTCCCCGCTCCCTTCTTTCCTTCCTTATCTGGTGGATGATCTATTTATTGTCGGTTCCTCCCCACTGGAATGCAAACCCTGCAAGAGCGGGAACTCTGTGTCATTCATTGCTATTTATCTCATCTTCAGAACGGTGGCTATTCTCGTATAGAATGAATGAATGGTTGTTTGAGATATTTATAAGTTGGGCATTTATAGCCCAAGGAGTACTAGCATTTGGACAACTCCTTAGGATAAAATTTATCATAACTGACTTAACTTTCAGTTTTTTAATCTACATTTTAAAATTTTGAAGTTTTTT